>PVJH01004123.1:17949-130431 GCA_004026705.1 Nesogale talazaci | reverse complement strand
TGGAGAACTACAGACTTGACATGGAAGAGGGGCAAGGCACCTCTTTACCACAAGGGCAGGGTGACGGGGGCATTTCTTCGCACATTCCTCTGAAGCTGAACCATTTCCAGTGGGTGACATTTCCCAACTTGGTGTTCGCAGGCACCAACATCAAAATCATCTAGGATGCTTGTAACAATGCAGATTCCTGAGCCCCAACCAGGACCAACTGGATCAGAATGTTGCAGACCTAGAATCTGCATTTTACACAGGACCCCTGAGTGATTTTAGGGGTCACAAATAGCAGAGAACCACTGTGGGGGCATCCATCTGGTGTTCTCTGCCTCTTTTGCTCTCTCCTGCTCCTGACTGAAAAACTCTGACACTGACTGGACCACAGGAATGTTTGGGCCATGAATCTGTTCCTTTTAATATCTGGTCTGTCCCAGGCTCAAAGTTTCCCAGAGGCAAGTGTGAAAGGGGCTCTGAGAGCCACCAGAGCCCAGTGTGGAGTCCCTGAGAAACACAACAGTAACTGCAGTTTCTGGGGAGGTTGTGAAAGATCTGAATACTGTCCTTTGCACCCCTTTGAGTAGTGGGTATCATAATGTTGTTCATGTCCCATTTTTTACTTCAGGATGCGCCAGGGCCACCGAAGAAGGAGAGGTGGGGAGAGAGTGTAGAAAGAATATTGAAAATGAATGATTCCTTTAGCACATTTTGACAAAGAACTCTTCATGTGCATCTCATTAACTATTCCAACTGGTCTCCCCTATGCTTCAACACTGTTCCATAGTCAACCTGGGGTACTGCATGGAGCTCAGCATGTTGCAAAAACACTTCACCAGCTAGGGGGAAGTGAGGGAGACCGGCGTTCGAGAGCAAAATATTTACTTTACTAATTATAACACCCTACTCTAGGAATGTAAAGTTTAGCAAAGAGCGATTAGAGATTTAAAAGGCAGACATCAAAGATTCCAAACTGATCCCAATCAGGACAGCAATTTCTCAGTCCTTAAAGAGATTTAGGAACAATTTCAATTATGAAGAAGCAAGAATATCTAATTAATAAGCTCTAGATATGCATTAGGAAATTTAATTTCATGAAGTAATTGATTTCCATATATTATGGATACACATCTCCATAATTAAGCCCAACATAATTCTCAGGCTATCATTTTTCTCCAACAGTTTATTCAGCTCTGAAGACAGACCCATGTAGGGTGGAATCTTGGTTTTGCTGTCTATTAAATGTACAACTTCAGGTTCTTCACCTAAACTCTCCAAGACCCCGTTTTCTCCCATGTAAAGTGGGGGCTCGAAGACTAGCTTGACCCATGGGGACCTGACAGGGTGGTTTGTACCAGCACTTTTCTAGCTTGAAAGCAGACATCCAGTAGTCATACGAATAATGTCAGCTGCCTTTCCCTGTGGATTGTCAATACCTGAACAAAAAATTACCTTACGGTGAAATATGTCTAGTATTGTCTGGATTAAATGAACACAAAGAGTTGTTGGCTTCTAAGGAAACACTTTGGGTAACAGCATGGACCCAACTGGATAACCCAATTTAAGATACAAGTATATCCACCTGTTTCTGAGGCAGAGGCCTGGGAAAGCTCCAAAGTCTTCTCTGGCTAAGGAAAGAGGCACTTTCAACAGGGATGGTGCTTATGTGGTTGTAAATGTTGAGTCACTCACTTGTTCCCGGGCGAGCATCTGAAACATCCACCAATGGCCCCGTGGCCTGTGACACTGACTGGTAGTGGACCGTGTGGGTCACCGTCAGCGACTTCTGTTTAGCTGCTTCCCCAAAGTCGGCATCGGTCAACAAGACTGTCGAGCGGTCATCTACAAAATGGAAACAAATGCAGAAAATCAAGCACTTTTACTCCTCTCTGCTTCCATGTCAAACATATTTTGATAACGTTGACAATAAAAGAATCCTTGTACTTAAAAAAATGTCCCCTTTGGCACTTGTGCTATTGATAATAGTGATGATCCCTAGCCTATGGTGACCCCATCCATAATGACAGCGAACACTTCCTGCCCCTGTACCATTCCCATGATCCATTGTGGAGTGGACTGTTGTGTTCCATCACGTTTTCCTGGGCTGATTTTCGGCAGTAGATCGCCAGGCCTTCTGTCCTTGTCTGCCAGCTCTACTGAAACTTAATCAGCACCAGATAAGATCCACAGATGGATGGTGGCTGTCCATGGGGTCACTGGCTGGAAATTAAATGGTGGGGGGGCCCCCACATGGCTACAGGGGATTCTACTGACAAGCCACCAATGCCCCTATAACAACAACGATGACTTCTAAAGCAACAAAGCAACTAAAACAACAAACACTCTATGAAGAACGGCCCTAAAATGTCAAAAGTTAAAAATTGTGCTTTGCGGTTGGCTTTTGGAGCGGGAGTTAGAGAGAATGACTGATACCAGATCGGATCACTTCTCTTCCATTATACTTAGTTCCATTTGGATGTAGCAACCACTGAATTTTGGGGGTGTTAGGGGCTTGTTGTTCTGGTTAATTCATTTAACTCTGTTTTGGATTCACGTAGTTGCAAAAAATCTTACCTGAGCCATTATCAGCAATGCCAGCCCCACCCAGCCATGGGCCTAGCAGCCATCTCTTTTGTGACTGAGGATGTTTTGTAGTACTAAAAAAAATCTCTGCAGTTCTCTTTCTCTCTATAAATGTATATTTTTATGTTATTTATATAATACAGATAGTATGCACACACACCTTATATACATATTGTCATTGCTGACTTACAACTTTACATGTATCAAAGCAGAACTGTTCCTCCCCCTCTTTCAGAGGTAGATCTCCAGGCCTTCCTTCTGAGGTATCTGGGTAGATTTGAATCTCCCCTTTTTGGGTGAGCAGTTAGTGCAATGCCTCACTATTTGTAGCACCCAGACACTCCAAAGTCCCCTACTAAACCTGACAAAGCTTCTGGAGAAAGACAAGAAGAGAAAAGGCCATCTAGGAGGTTAGATTCCTCTACTGTGAGGGATTGAAGGAATGTTCCCTGTCTTCCCACCACCTCTGACCTTTAGTTACTCGAGGGCCCCCTTTCCCTGATTCATCTTACAATGACTCGCTTATCAGACGCTTGAAGTCCTGCTGGGGCAGGCACTGGAAGGTGACACAGGCTAGAACTAGGTTTCGGTACAACTCTGAATAGTAAGTGCTCTCAGACAAGACTGTGCCAGTGTGCTGTTATTTCGTTGCCTTGAGATGTACATGACTTTGTTGTGATAGATTCATACTTTTAGACTAAAAAATATATTCTGAGAGGATCTTCGGTTCGCATTTATGGATTTCAAATAAACTTTCCCGATTGCAGCCCAGGAGATGCTCACAGGAGTTTACCAGTCTGCTGGGCACAAACAAGCTCCAGTGTGCCCGGACACCAGAACATTGATGGGAAAAGTCATCAATGACACTGCTAGACATCTGTGCCCAAAAAAGGCTCTGAACAGAGTGAACCGTACAAAATCCAATTACTCAGGCTCTGGCAGCAAAGGAAAGCCTCTTGAAGTGAGAATAAAATTTCTTGGCAGAGAAGCAGAGGGAAGGCTGCCAAGGTGTCTTCTCCAGCCTGTGCATGGTGTGGTGCAGATAACTAGCGCGGGCTACCCCTGCACTCAACACAGGACCCCTCCCAGGGGGGTCGCCTGGCCACAGGCAAGTTTGTAGTGCGGGTCCTTAGAGTGGTGCTGCACATGAAAGACCTGGCGGTCTGCTTTGGTAAAGAGTCAGGAACGATTACAGCTGAGAACGCCCTAGGGAGCAGTTCCACACTGTAACACAAGGGGTCGCCGTGAGTCCAAATGGGCTTTCTACAGACAAGTGACTTCCATTAAGATCTGGCTCAGAGGGGTGCCTTCCCTGTGCCTTCCCCCGTGGTGAATAATGCTGAAATGCTACAGATTCCAGGCATTTCCCTGCTGAGGACCTGCCAGACTCTCTGCAGGGCAGGGCTCCCTTGCAAACTTTTAATGGGAAACTTCAGGTGCCTGTCAGTTTGTAATGTTAACCATTTATTCTGGCCCCAAATTAATGGCCCTCGATTATTGGATTCTTCTCGTGAGAGCCCAGAGCATTTTAAAGTATCACATTTCTACTTCCCCAATAATTAGAAAATGCCATCGACCACCTGTCAGGCATCACCAGGAGGTAAAGGACTCTTCATGATAAATGATCCTGTGTGGAGGGTGATGTACCTCCTCCCCTTTTGGGTCATTATGAGGTAGAGAAATGATGGACAGACCTTCTCTGCTGTTAACCCAGCAGTGACCAGAGTACTAGGAGACTATCTGCCAGTCACTCAGGACGTTGACCTATTTTAAGAGCTAAAGGTATGCCTATTAACAAGTCTAGGGAGGAAGACTTAACATATATCATAAACATATTCAAAGGTCAACAAAATGACACATCGGCATGTGAATCAATGCTTCAGGGAAGGTTTTCGTTTTAATGTCCCCTTGATCGAATGAAATAAGAGATCTCAGCGTTTTTACTGAAAAGAGAATTAACAGGAGACCTGGGTCCCTATCTGGGTGTACACACATTGTTTTAGGATGCCCTGTGCCTTCTCACATAAGATGGTGTAGGGTGTTTCCCACCCTGTTGGCCCCCACTTATCACCCTTCTGTGCATAGCAGGACTGGCTGTTCCCAGGTCCTGTGCCATCCTCACAAGTATCAGTCCATTGTCGCAGCCCTAGGTCTAGGGACCAGTGTGGGCTTCCCTGGCCTTATTCTGGAGCCTAGCTCGGATTTATTGAGGATGGTCAGAGGCTTAGCACTTAGGAGCCATTTGATCAATAGTGCCCATCCGTCTGTCAGTTCGTTATGCCAGGGGGGTACTGCTGTACTGCTGGAAGAAATGATGCTGCTATTTCAATACCAGCAGGGTCACTCAAGGTGGGCAGATTTCTAGACTCAAACAGACTAGGATCTGCTGATTTGCTTCTGAAAATTAGCCAGGGAAAATCAAATCACGTGGAATGCAACTGAATATCCTCTCATGCGTTGCTAGAAGCTTTATCGTTCTGCTGTCCAGGGAATTGGGAGAAGTTGGAGCCAATGGGATGGCTATCAGCAATAGGTCAAGCAACTGTACCTATCTATCTGAATCCACGGAAGGGAAGGCCAGGAGGGGAAGGGATGGCGCGTGGGAGACAAAGAAGGTGTGCTGCCAACCCTGTTACCACAGCTTTCCTGTCAGAAGGTGTCTGGGGAAGATGCCAGGAATGAGGTAGCTTTATTCAGGCTACAGGAAGGGGTTGCCCTGAGGCCTGGATGCCAGGAAGCACCTTCCAAAGTCAACAGTGAGCTAACTTTGGAAGGAAGCAGGCCCAGAAACCAGGACCAGAGTCTGTTTCCATGGGTACCAGAAAGCTCGGGAGTATTTCTAAGACAAGGGGTGCTGGGAAGTAGCCGGGGGACCAGGAAGCAGGTGGCACTGCTGGTGGTGAGTGGGCTGATGGGGAAGCAGGTGGGCTTGAAAGGATTTCTACACATAGGTATCCTGGTTCTGCTCCTGGGTCTCAACCACCTTGACAAATCACACGGCCTCTCCACACCTCCGCAATCGGGGGATTACACACTTTTCCTGTATTAGTGGGGAGGGTTAAATGAAACGATGCACATAAAATGCTTGTCAACGTCCATCCAGGGGACTCTCGGTGCGTGCTAACTCTTATTCAGACAGCTATTGTAGCAGGGGCTGAGAGTCTCCAGTTCTGGAATGGACAGAATGAGATTGAGTCAAGACACCTTGGGCTTCAGTCGACTAAGTCCCAAACCTTGGAGGATCTGCTCTGCTCCTGTGAAATAAGGGACTGGGTGTTTCCCAAAGATAACAGCCCCAGGATACCTGTGAGAGTGCTGGGGAAATAGGCCTCAGAGAAAAGACCTTTCCCCCCCAGCTCCAACTGCTAAGTAGAATTTCAATGTTTTGTCTAATGTAGGCTGGTCTCCCTGGAGCTTATGAGTATAAAGTGAATTTCCAAGATGAGATATTAAGAAATCTGCAGGCTTTACATTTCACTTGACTACATGGATTTTTTTCTCTCTCTTTCAAATGGCACCAAGAGCCTTCTAAGGAAAGACTTAATATGGAGACCAGAGCTGGGAAATCCTTGCCCCAGGTGTATGTGACGCAATTGTACCTCCTCTGTTGTCACTCATTCTCATCAAGACCTCTTCTCTACCTTATAGCTTTGTTGCTCCTGTAGCAGGTCAGACCGTCCCCTCTTCAAATACTTCCTCCCCCATGGCACTGAGGTTGAGAGGGCATTGCTGCAGCAGTCACAGTGTCTGCGGCAGCAAACATGGCACCTTACCAATGGTCTCCATCGTGTCTCTCTCTTCAATCAAAAGCTGAGCCCTGGGTATGTCTATGTGCATTCTAAGTGTCTGCTGTTGCTTGCTCAAGGTATCAGAAGTCCGGGTATTCTTACTGGGAACAAAAGAGAAGAAGGACATGTTAAAAAAAATCCAGTTGGCTGTCACATTATGGTGATACTTGGACTTAGAAATCAACTTCGCTTATTCTCATTATCTGCCAAACATTCAAGGACTGAAGTTCAGATCTGTGGAGAAGGGAAGAATACAAGTGCATTATGTGAGCAGGTTTTCCCTTCATACAAATAATCGCATTGGCTAATATTAAAGTTCATTAAAGCAGTCCAGAAGATTAGAAACTATAACTTGCAATGGATGTTCATTTGATATCGATCAGTAGGACTTTCATAAATTTCCAGTTTCTTGAAGGAAAAGCTAAATGAGAACCATAAAGCAATGTGTAAGCCAGATTGTAAGCCATCAGTCAGATAGGAGAGATTTTAAGGAGCGAGGGAGAAAGCTTGGTCAGCAGCTGCCTATTGCGTTGGGGTTCGTTGGGTGAAAATCCCACTAATGGATTTGTATTTATAGCTGGAGCTGTTTTGTCTTTGTTCCAATTGTAAATCATAAACCTTGTTAGCTTCCCTGAACATTAGTTTCATTCTCTTAACTGATAGTACATTTCAGAATAGAAGAAAAGCAATTACTATAATAATTTTACCCCAGAAATTTGTGTACCAGAAAATTACTCTTCGAATGAGCTGTCTTCTCAAAAAATAAATGGAAATAGGTCGTAAAACTGCATGATATAATCATATTCCATTACAGCCTGCAGTAAAAAACAAAAATGCAAATCCCAAATCTCTCCATGTTGCACAAAAATACAAAATGTCAATAAAGGTCCTAATTAGCTATCCACAGTAGAATGTGGCTGCTCAGTCATTATAAAAATGTAAGCATTTAGTAGTAGATTTCAAAATAATGTTTACAGAAACATCCTCCAAGGAGCAGCAGTCATTTGGGTAATTCAATCAATGAGTCGATCTATGGCATTCATAAATCCTGCTCAGTAATGGTCCACGTCTCTTTTGGGAGAGAGAATTCTAGAGTCTTAGTGTGTGCAATGATGATTCACTTCGGTGCTACTTTTCATTAGAAGCGGGAAAGGGGACATCCAAACAGGAGCTACGACTCCAGTCAAAAGCTTCCCAATGAATCCCAAGGCTTTGACTCCTTGGCTCTTTTCTCAGTAAATAATATGAATCTACTGGTGATCCAGGTGGCTAGTGGAATGTCAATAATCCAAGGTCAGGCTCATTAAAGAACTCCTTCGGGCATGTGCATGCTAACATGGATGCTAATATTTTGAATATCTTACACTGCGCCTCTCTTCATTTGAGTATAAACAAAATAGCCCATGGAAAAGAGAACTTACTGAAAATTTCAGCATTTCTATTTAGGGCTTGATCTTGAACCAGATTTCTTGCCCCACAGATGAGTAACTGGGTTATCTAGCGAGATCATGTTAATTATACAGATCCCATATTCAAAGGTTTTGGCCTGAATTATTCACATGGTCTATATACATTCTCAAATCACTTGCTTGCCTACTTTCTCAGCTTTATTTTTGGTTTAAAAATATCAGGAAAATAAACAAAGTTTCCCATTCTTGTATCAACTCGTGTTTTGCTTACTGGGGGCTGCAGTGAAATCTGGCTTTAACAAGCTGTATGTCCACAAAACATATGGGGAGTACTCTTCCATGACTATCAGAGAGAGCTGTTTAGAAACTTCACCGGGGACCTGAGCTTTGTCCTTGCACCAGAAATAGCAGTGCGAGCTGGTTCCTTCTGCTCATCATGAATAGTTATGAGGCACTCGGCGGCTGCTCTATTAAACAGAGCAGCTATGAGCACAAAGTGCAGGCTATACTTAAATAACAATGAGGGGTGTGCGAGCAGATTGACACAGGAAGCAAGCTAAATAACTGCTTGAACCACTGCAACTGGCACAGAGGCTTAGAATATGATTAAACCTTACAAACAGGGACAAGTAAAGTTGGAGATAAACTCCAGTGTCTTCTCTTCTGAGGTCAGCGGAGAGGCGGCTAGTGAGAAGGCAAGAAAAGGCCTCATCAAGCTGAGATTGGAGGCCAATCGTTCCTCCACCATGTCTGTACTTGCTGCTTGCTCGGCCTAGAGCAAAGGAACTCCCTCCCTCTTCCCAGCCCCCACCTGATTGGCTTCTGCTCTGGCTTCTGAACTTCACCCTGGTGCCATCTTTTCAAGGGACTCAAGTGGGCCATTGGGTTCTCATTGGCTATGGGAACGCACCACTCTTTGCTTTATTTTGTCTCCTGGACTATCTAGCAGATATTTAATGTTCCATCTTCTGTATCATCAGTTCCTTCCACTGGAATGTAAACTCCACAAATGACAGCTTTATCTGTCCTGTTAACCTTTATGCCTCACTTAAAGCACTATTTCCCACAAAGTGATACTCAATAAACACAATATTTTTCAAAGATGTTTCAGTAGATCTTGTCCTTCTTCAGGCAGTTGTGCTAGCTGAAGGACACATACCCAAAGACTCTACTGAAATGTTATTCGACATCAACTAAATGGTTTCATTGTAATAATATTTACTGATATTTAATGAACTATTGTTTTACGGAGAGTGTGTCTCCAAAATTTTAACAATTGATTATTAGGACATCAGCAACTCTTTAAAAAAGAATTATCAGAGGAAATCTCATTTACAACCTGGAAAAATACTCTGAATGCTTTCACTGGGGAAGCACAGTTGCATGTCTTATGACATATAAGCTGATTATAAATATAGGGTTACCTAATATTAAACTATTCCATCATCAATTTGCCATCTGGTTTTTCATTCAAATGACAGTGATGGGATTAGAGAATGGCTTATAAGGGCCAGTACTTCCCAGCTCCGCCAATAAATTACTTAGTGACCCAAATGGTTTATGGTCTTAGTGCTTTCTTGAAGGTTGTGAAGAAAACAAATGAAGATGTGCTACACAGCAGGGCTCACTCCTTAATAGGATACAAAGCACTCTGAAGTACCTAACTTTTACTCTAGGCCATTAGAGTACACCTTGCTGTAATAACTGTGGCATTTTCTTTTCAGAGTGCGTAAAACTTGTTATTGGGTCTATCAAGTCAGTTCGGTATACAGCGGCCCCATGTTCTACAGAACGGAAACTCCCTGGTCTTGCATACCCCTTGTCATGCATCCTAAGTAGGAAATCTATCATTGTAGCTGTGGTGTCAGGCCCTCCAACTGGGAGTCTTTTGCTTTATTGTTGATCCTCTCCTCCCAGAATGGTGACTAGTTTCCCCTGACAGCATGTCCAAAGCTCAGGACAGGAAGACTTACCATCTTCCTTCCTAAGCAGCAGTCTGTTATTCCCCAATAGATCCGTTCATTCTTAGATCAGTCCAAATTGAATTTTGGTATAATCAATACTCTTCACCAACACCATAATTAAAGGCACTAATTCTTGTTTTGATCTTTCTTATTGACTGTCCAGCACTCAAAGGAATTGAAAATACCATGGCTGGAGCTAGATGCATTCTAGTCCTCAAGAAGGGACTTTTTTATTTTTTAACACTTCAGAGAAATCTTTTGCAACAGGTTTGCCCCCCAATTCAATATCCCCAGCCTTAATTTCTGTCCTGCTCCTTCCATTTGTAGATGCAATTGTAGATGCAAATAAAATGAGGGCCTCAGCAGCTTCAGAGTTTTCCCCTTTTATCACAATGCTATTTACTGGGTCCTGTTGTGAAGATTTTGTTTTCTTTAGAACAAAGTGTAATCTTTAATGAAGACTATAGTTTTTGAACATCCTTAGTGAGCATTTTGAACCCTGTTTCTTTTCAGCAAGTAAGGCTATGTCCTCTCTGTATCATATGATAATGAGTCTTCCTCAAATCCTGATTCTGTAGTCTTCTTCATATAGTCCAGTTTTTTTAATCATTTGCTCAGTACAAAGATTGGATAAGTATGTTTAAAATATACAACCCTGATGCATACCTTTCCTGGTTTTAAACTGTGCAGTATCCCCTTGTTCTGTTAGAAAGACTGCCTCGGCCTATGTACAGATGTCATATGAGCACAATGAAGTATTCTGAAATCCCCATTCATCACAATGCTACCCATAGTTTGCTGTGATCCACATAGTCAAATGCCTTAGCATAACCAATAAAACATAGGCAGACATTTTTCTGGTATTCTCTGCTTTTAGGCAAGATTCATTGGCATTAGTAATGCTATTCCTTGTTCCATGTCCTCTTCTAAACCCAGTTTGAACTTCTGAAAGCTCTTTGTCTATATATATTTTCTATATATGGGACCATTTTTAAATTACCTGCAGCAAAAATGTACTTTCCTGTATTTCTTGATAATGTCCACATTCTGTCAGATCACACTTCTTTGGAATAGACATAGTTGAACCTTTTCCAATTGCCTGGTCACGTAGCCAATTGCCAATTTTCTTGGCCTAGAGAAGTGAGCATTGCAGCTGTTTGTTGAAATATCTCAAATGGGATTTAGTGCATTCCCGGAACCTATTTTGTCACAAAAGCCTTCAGAGCAGCATGCTCTTCTTCCTTCACTGTCAGCTTCTCATCATCTGCTACTTCCTAAGACTATTAAATTCCTCAGAGGCTAAATTAATTTGAATCTTCTTTTTGCTTAGAACTAGCTCTATTACTAATAATTGCCTTGAATATTAAACATGTTGGTTAATGCTTCGGAGCAAGTCAATCTCACTTCTTAGAAGGCTGTTATTTTTCAAATTTTGTCTTGTTTAACCACATAAAGAAGGAAGCTTGGTTTAATATCTGTTAAGAATTTGGCTGCTAATTGAAGGGCTCATGGGTCTTTAGTTAGAGTCATATTGACAGCACCCCTACTACAACAGCAAACATAAAACGAAAATCCATTCTCCCTGGAGGTGAAGGGTGGAGCTTCTCCTATTTGACATCATTTACCCTGGGTGTAAATTAAGATGTGTCTCTACTGTAGCATTTAGGCAAAAGAAATGGCACCTGGGCTATAGGCGCATCGTTCCTGTAGCAGCAAGAAGTTGCATCTTTCTGTTTAGCTCTGAGATAGCTCACAAAAATACTCACAGCCCTATAGCAGAACTGCCCCTTTGGGTTTCACAGAATGTAAATTTTCGTGCTAGCAGAAAGCCTCATGCAGTGAAGAACTCTGAACCCACTAAGCCATCCTGGTTCCTTCTACGACGCCTGATCCCCTGAAATACTCAGATGCCTCTTTTGGTAACATGATAGAAAATTAAATGTCACCTCTACCTAGATTGCAGAATGACAATACTAGAAACACTCTAGTCTAATTGGTGACTAATTTGACCTCCTCCTTTTAGCTAGAAAAGCTAGACACAGAGATCTAAAATCTCTTGTGCAAGTTTGCAGAATTAATTGTTGGCAGCATTTGGTTGAGAAAATGAACCCCAGTTCTTCATTCCCCTCTATCTCCTAGCCTGCTTAGACCTCAACTTTCCAGAGAAGACAGCAGCAAGCAAACAACAATATCCTTCTCTGTTCCAATAGATACCATTTGCCTGGATTTCTTGGCCAACATCTGGAGAGCAGTGACCTTTAACTAACCATGTAGGTGACACATTCTCTCGTTACTCAGCCAGTTAACTCGACAAAGCGGGATTGATTCAATCCTACAAGACTGAAAACATGCCTTTTACTTCTAAATTAATTATCTAAAATGCCACCTTGGAAAGTCTCTTCATTTTCAATCACTTGCATCCTTTTACGAGAGAGAGGGGGGAAAAAAACCACACACCTTAATTCACTTAAGTGGTAGTAATTACTGGTTTTAACATTCCTAATTTCATGTTGGTAACTGACAACTGAGAACACCAGTATTAATTCTTGCTCGGATCAACAGGTGGTCTTTCAGCCACAGTAATTGCTCTATTAACAGAGAGGATGCTTTCTAATGACTTGCTCTGTGGCTCATGAAAAGGGGGAGGGATGAATTGTAGGACCTTGGAGACGCTAATACCAAATGCCAACTAAAAGAACACTGAATGTATTGGAAAAAGCAGACCATGGACACAGGGCATATGGGCAGAGACAAGATTTATTGTTTTAGTGGTGGTATAGGGGTTACACGTTGTACTGCTTACAGCAAGATCAGACGTTCGAAACCACCCCAGCCACTTTGCAGGAAAGAGACAGTGCTTTCTACTTCCAGGAAGCCCTACAAGGTCACTCTGAGTCATCATCAACTCCATGGCAGAGAGTTTGTTGCTTTGTTTTGCTTTGAGAGGACAGTATGCTTAAGCATGATAGGAGGGAGTAGGTGAAGTGAAGGGAGGAACCAGAAGAATGACACACTTGAAGACTGGTAAGGGCTCAGAAGCTTTTTCTGCAGGAGCCAGGGTGAGGATAGACATTAGTGAAGTGCACCGGGGATGGAATGGGGAGAGGGATGGGAAAAGTAGAGAGGCTCTAGGAGGTAAGCAAAAGAAAAACATGCTCATTCTGCATGGAAACACTTTACTAGCCTGAGGAAACTATTGCCATCTAGATTGTAGTCATTAAGACCCAACATTTTCTGGAGAAGTGAGAAAGCCACCATTTTATGATGCAATTCTCTAGGTTGTCTTTTTTAAAGTCTACATTAGTACTACTACTTTACTATGTAGGCCAGTTATTATTAATCCCATGGCTCTGACTTATCTTTTTCTGGATGCGTTGTCTGAAGCATCACAAATGCACACAAATTCAAATGCTTGCCTTATTCAAGGCCATAAAAATACCGAAGCATTACTTAGCTGACAAGTACAGCTATTCAAAGGAGGAAGTACGAAAGGCATTTCATGTAGAGCTTCACAATCTTCTTAAGCATGGTTTGAGCTAGCATGGCTAGATACCCATTATGAGAGTGATTTTTTGATCTGTAGAAAACTTGGGATTCGCTTGTCTCTTCACTGAGCTCCAGACTATTACTTACAGTTGTCTATTTGACACCTTTCCTGGGTGCCTAAAAAATATCCCACATTCAACATGGTTAGGACAGCCCTTTTTGTTACCATTAGTAATCTCTCTCTAAAAACAGTAAGTCTAGACGACTTCTCTATCTCCTGAATCTCAAAAAAGTAGTGCCCACTGTCATCTAATTATACCTAACACTGAGAGTTATTCTTGATTTTCCTACCTCCCTAACCTAGGATTTAAATTGTTATAAAATACGTTATGGTCATATAATCATGTCTTAGGAAAGTAATATCAGTGTGCAAATGATATTTGTGTATGACTTTGATCAAAGATATCAGAGACATGGGACTGAATTTTATTCCAACTAATAATAAAGAGTATGAATTTCTTGTACAGAAATGGTTAAGATGTAGAAGCCAACTTTGGGTGGAGGAGGAACGGGCAGAACTCTTAGGCTGGGTCCTTTTTCTTTCTCATACTGTCCTTACTTAGTGCCAAGTCTGATGTCTTTTGTCCACTTTTCAATTCCTATATGAAAACAGCATCAAAATGTTCCTGGACATGGAGTTAGAACATAATGGAATTATTCTCTTTTTGAAAGTCCTTTACATGTATAAAAGGTATAGAATGCAAGTATCTAATGATGTCTTCTATGCATTGATCTATAAATGTGACCAATATCAGAGGGTTTCCCTCTTTTGACAAGAGAAGAGGTTGATAAAACTGAGTGTGTGAAGGAAGAGGGTGAGTACTTGAAGGAGGAGGACTGGGTGGGAGGCGGAGTTTGAGTGGACTGAAGAAATGTGTTCTTCTCACTCCTTTTCTGTCACAAACCTGGTGGGCAGCTAATACTTTGAACAGGAACTTCTTGTTTTCTATAGTTGTGAACACTTGCTTTCCTACTCAACACCATTTTCCCACTCATGTGACTCAGCATTATAAACTAAGCAATTGCAGTGTTGGGCCCTTCCTAGGTTCTGGTCTCCAAGACCTGAATGGACCAGATAATTGTGGTGGAGGTCAGAGAGTGGAGTGCCAGGAGCCCTGGAGACAGAGGAAAGGGGATTCCTTCTAGGGTCCTCAATGTGTCTTTATCTTAGTCCATCCGTTAACAACACAGCACATCACATTTTTAATGCTTTTAACCTGGCTAGTTCTTTTAGGAAGAAGGTGTAGTTCCAAAGTTGATATATTTGTTAACTATCTTTGCATTGGCTTTCGATCCTACCATTGTGATTCATAGGGTTTTCCATGGTTGAGTTTTGTAGCAGTAGATTACAAGGCCTAGTTCCACCTTAAGTCTGGAAGCTCTTGCAAACCCTGTTCAGTATCATAACAACTAGCAAGCTGCCATAAAGTTCATGGTGGGGTGGGAGTAAGGAGCACTACACTTGACATGCACAGACCAGGAATAGATCCTGCCTCTCCCATATGAAAGGTGAGATTTCTCTCTAACCTTGCTAGGTCAAAGACTAAATCTGAAAAGTGATACTTTTTTTGAAAGCAAGCCCAAAGCTACTTCTCTACAATATGCCCCTTGGGTTCCAGGTTAATAGGAAGCATTCTATTGGTTGAGTCTAAACAATGAACAAACAACATAGAACATGTATAACATATCTTTTTTAAAATTACATATGCAGGAGGGATCACATATGCAATAAAGTATTGCAATGACACTTGGAATAAAGAATAATCAGTATATGTCCAAATAAAATGTTATATCAGAATATCATCATTAAAAATAAGAAAAAATCATCAATACAAGCTTGACATTATTCTTTTAAACATGATGACTGGAATATTAGGTTTTGTTCTTACCTCATAAGCATTTCAGCCAAACTCTTTGCATCTGAGAAAAGAAAGCTTGTATTAGTATATGGCAAGCACCTCACTATCATTTACTTTGGCAACTTATAACAGATATTCTAGGATGTCAGACACTAGCCATTTAAAAATGCAATTGTATACCCAGATCATTATTAGTGACCTAAATTTTTATACATCATTTATTTTTTTCATGGGGACTATTTATCTTCTTTGTTATTGGTATCACCAGTACATATCATAATGGTCCTAAGCCATACATTTCTCAGAAATAGAGTGAAGGTTTTACTACAACTTATTAATTTTCAAAGGAGTCTTTCTGGTATAGTAAGTGAAAGGTTTGGCTGTGAATCACAGAGGGGAAGGTTCAAACCCACCAGTTGCTCCCATGGGAGAAAGACGGTACTGCCTGCAGCCATGAAGATTTATTGTCTCAGTCCCACTAAGGCGCAGTTCTTCTCTGTCCTGTGGGGTTGCTATGATACGAGCTAGTGTCAACATCATGGCACTGGATTGCTCACTGGTTTGTTTCATTGTTGGTTGTCAAAGGAGCCTAGGGGGGCAGTGGGTAAGCCCCTGGCTGCGAAATGAAAGGTCAGTGAGTAAAACCCAGTGCACTCTACAGGAGATCGCTATTCTGTGGGAGAAGACTGTGGCCGCCTGCTTTTATCCACTCTTTCGGATGGTTCTTCAATGTCCTAAAGCAATGGTGCTCGACCTTTCTAATGCAGCAACCCTTTAATACAGTTCCTTATATTGTGGTGACCCTCCCAACAATAAAATTATTTTTGTTGCTGCTCCATAACTATAATTTTGCTACTGTTATGAATCGGGTGACCCTTGTGAAAGGGCCGTGCCATCCCCAAATGGTTCGCCACCCACAACTGTCCTGTAGGGTCGCTAGAGTTGGAATTGACTACGTAACAATGGGTTTGGTTTGCTCTTGGTTCCCTATTGCTTCGTACGCATATGACAGTGAAACAGCGCCTACAGAAGACCATAGAAGGACTGGTGTGTTTGCATTAGTTGTGCTGCTGGATTATACTAAATTTTCCATGGACTAACAGAAGAAGGAATACATCTGGTTTGTAAGAAGTGCTACGGGAAAGTTCTTTAGAAGCCAGAATGCAAATAACACCCCCTCATGTAGTTTGGATATAGTATCAAAAAGGACCAGTCCCCCAGATGTGGGAATCATGCTTGGTAAGGTATAGGATCACAAAAAGAAAAGAAAGGACTCAATAAGATGGATGAACACATCGAGCATGGGCTCAATCTAGCACAGTTAATGAGGATGGTGCAGATCAGGCAGTGTTTTGTTCCATTGTCTAAGCCAGAACTGACATGATGGTCTCTCACACTATAAAAGTATGTATTTGTCGTGTGTAGAAATCCTGATTTTTAAAGTCCATCTGAAGGTCACTAGACATTCCCTTACAGAAGGGTCATGGAGAGGAGATGAGTCAATCAGGGTATAGTGTAGCAATGATGAAACATACAATTTCCTTTATTCCTTAAATGCTTACACACACACATACACACACCCCATGATCATGATGCCAATTCTATCTTATAAATCTGGCTAGACCACAGGATGTACACTGGTATAGATAGGAACTGGAAACACAGGGTATCCAGGATGGATGATCCCTTCAGAACCAGTGGTGAGAGAGGCAATACTGGGAGGGTGGAAGGAAGGTGGGGTTTAAAGGGGGAACCAATTATAAGGATCTATATATAACCCCCCTCACTGGCAACCCCTGACAACAGAAAAGTGGGTGAAGGGAGACATACAGTGTAAAAGATGACAAAATAATAATGGTTTATAAATTATCAAGGATTCATGAGGGAGTGGGGAGTTAGGAAGGAGGGGAAAAATGAGCTGACACCAAGGGTTTGGGTGGAAAGCAAATGTTTTGAAAATGATGAAGGCAATAAATGTACAAATGTGCTTGACCCACAATAGATGTATGTATGGATTGTGATAAGAGTTGTGCGTGCCCCTAATAAAGTGATCAGGAAAAAAAAGAAGAAATCCCAATTTTATCTTCATTGATCCCAAAATTAACATCTTCAGAGCAATTCATATGGAGTATAAGTTCCACTGTCCCGGTCTTTTATTTTGTTGTTGTTGTTGTTGTTATCAAAATGCCATAGGTTAAAATGCATGTGACATGGCATACTTTTAAAAAGGTTTTTTTTTTTTTTTGGGGGGGGGGAGCTATGAGTTCCTGAGGTGGATCCAGTGAAAAATGACATATTACTTTATCTTGACACATAACTATTTATTTCAAATTCACAAATTAAGCCTATTTTCTTTCCTCAAAGGTCATTGTTAATCTCGTCCTAGTTAACCCTCCTGACAAAGGAAATACAACCTGAAAATTGTGTCAAAGAGGAAATGACTTCTGGATTTTGATGACATTATATTCTAAAGAAAATTCTTACTTTCTTTAGAATAACTCTTTTTTTTTTATCTATTCTGTTCTGGCTAAATGAATGTCTTCTTTCTCAGAATACACAAACCTTTGGTTTCTTTCTCCTTTCATTTTTCCTCTGAAAGTCTTCACGCTGGCTAACTGCATTGTTCCCTAAAGAGAACGTTCTGGAAATTGACTCAGCTGTTGATGTGATTGGCTCTGTAGAGAAAAAAATGCATATGCAGGAGCATTCCATCTCATGATCTCAGAGCTGACAAATGAATCGTTTTCTGGCAGTAGAGAAGGGTGCTATTTTTGAGGTATGGGAAGAGTCCACAGTGGCAACTGCAGATTTTCAAGTGGACCACACCAGTCTCCCTTGGTAACCTCAAAGCAGGGTCCCAATTGAGTGCACAGATGGAATCAGTCTGGGAAATGAAACAGGTCCTGTTCAACCCACCCACATGGTGGAGCAAAGAAAGCAAAACAGCGTTTAATTTTTAACTCATTTCTATTTATCTGCAGAGACAAAAGTAAATATTATGATGAGTTTCTTCTCTTCCTGAATGATTTAACACTTAAAAAGTAAATATATATGTTAAATGCCAGAAGTTTAGGATTAATTAGCTCTATGTAACAGCCGAGCAGTGGCTAGCACAGTGCTTTAATAAATAGTAAAAAAAAAAAAAATGCCAGGGAGCAAACATTTTACTTGAGTCCATCTTTTAAGGATGAGTCTCACTCAAACATTCTCAGGATCCATCTGGTTCTTTTGCTTTGCCCAACATCACTGTTTTCTTTCCTTAAAGTTAATTATCACAGTTCAATTGTTGCTGTTTTATATCATATAATTTTGGGGGTATAATTACTAAGTCATTGTAATATCCAGCAAGCACAGACAGAATTTCATTCACATGTTGACATGCTCCACTGGTAATTTTGCTGTTGTTTACAATTAGTAGGCATTTCCCCTAAGTGATGCTGTTTTACAGGTCTAGGTACTACAACTCCTTGGGTCAGCTGTTAAATGTGCTATCACTTGACTGCGTATCTTTTCTTTTTTCATCTTATAGACAAGTCTGCAAAAGAAGTGGTATGAGAATGCTCCTTTGAAGTAGGACTGGAGGGGTTTTTTGCTTACTCTGGGCATGTCACCAGGAAAGGCCAATCTCTATTTGAAGAGCTCTGGTGGTTGTGTGAGGTAGAAGTTGGGCTGCAAACCACAGGTCAGCAGTTCACACCCACCAACGTCTTTACAGGAGAAAGCTGGGACTAGCTGCTCCCAGAAGGATTCATGTTCTTGGGAACCCTATATGGGGTCAGTATGAGTTGGAACCCACTGGATGGCAGTGAGGTTATGTTGGGTCAGGTAGAACAACAACAACATCACAACCACCCACTCAGTCCATTTTTGACTCGTATGGATTTATACAGGGTTTCCAAGATGATAAATCATCATAGGAGCAGACAGCCTTATCTTTCTCCTGAGGAACAGCTGGTGGTTTTGAACCATTAACCTTGAAGTAAAGGATATAGAAAATAAAGGAAAACCTTAATGAGATGGAGTTACATAGCAGCTGCAACAATGAACGTAAACAAACCGACAATTCTGAAGAGGGCCTGGGTCTGGCAATATTCCATTCTTTTCCATATAAGCTCACCATACATTGGAAATGACTCTAGATCAAATAATAAAAATAATCCCTGTGGAAGTGCCACCTACGAAACATTCAAATGTGCCACCTAGCTGTCCTGGCCTTCCCTGAGCCTTAGTCTGTTCTCTTTTTAGGCGGAATTTTATGATTTCCTCACCCAATCCTCCTGTGACACTGTTCCTTGATAGTTCTCTACTTGGCACACTTTCTTATGAAAAGCCCAATCTCTGGGGGGTGACAAGAAGAGGGATGAGGAATTTAAGGTTATTCTCTTTCTTGCACACCAGTGAGCACGCAGTGATCATTACATGTGTTGTAAACACATATTCACAACGTATACAGGAAACTTAACAAGGATCGTGATTAAATTTTATCTTCTTTCAACATTCCTTACCATTTGGACTCTTCTTGCTATTGCATTAGCTTGCCACCTGGATTGGTGCCACTTCAAACATTGGGTCAGCCTGTCAATGTTTCCGGCTTTAGCTGAGTAACTCCCTCACTTATCAATCAGCTCTATCACAATGTGGTGTGTCCAGATATCCAGTGATTCCTATCATTTTCTTGTGGTTCACAAACCATGTGTCCTATAAGTTAAATCCATCTTCTTTCAGCTCATATTTTGTATAATCTATTGGCTTTGAAAGGAGTGGGCAAATCTGTCACCTGTAGTTTCCCCACAAAACCTTGGGGTTTCCACTGTTTCCACTGTAGAAATTTCGTTCAGCAGCCTCCTATGTGCACTCTTTAGGATATAGGGAATAGAACCCCTTCTGACCTTCCATAATCTTGACCATGGGGAAAAGTTTTTACCCTTGAATTCCACAGCTCTTATATCATCTCTATTATTCTGTTTATTATCTGTAACTGGGATGATTTTTTTATACATACAGGTAGTCTCCTCTACCTATGAGGGGTTTGACCACCATGTCATGGCCTCCACCTAGGTAGCCAGAAGCTAGTATACAAAAACAACACTAAATAAAAAGACCCACTGCCACCTATGTGGAGGGCTGCTAAATGCAAGGTTAGACGTTTGAAACCACTTTTGTAAGAAAATTGTGGGGCTTTCTACTCTCCTTAGCAAACCCATATCCTTCTCTCACAGAGGGTTTTGTTTTCCCCAAAGGACAGCTTGAGAATGCAAAGCCAAATATCATAATGAAATGAGCAAAGGTCTTGAATTTGAAGACCCAAATGGAAGAATTCAAGATATCTTAAACTGAAAGAACTAAAGGAAAAAACTGAAACTTCCTTTTAAAATCTTGAACTATTCTATGAGGAAAATATTGAATGATGAAGGAAGCATAAACAGAATATAGTCAATGTAACCAAAAGAGCTAGTAGATATTCCACCACTTGACAATGTAGCATATAACCAACAACCAAAGGTGATGAAAGAAGAAGTTCAAGCTGCACTTGAAAACATTACTCTAAAACAAAGCTCCAAGAATAGAGAAATAATCAATGGAAATGTTTCAACAAGGGGATGAAGCACTGGAAGCACTCACTCATCTATAACAGGAAATTTTAAAGACAATTACGTGGCCAACTAACTGGAACAGATCCATATATTTTTACTCATTCTCCAAAAGGATGACCCAACAGAATGCTCAAATTATAGAACAATGTCATTGACACCCCATGTGCCCTCTACGAAGAAAAGTGACCCAATAGAAATCTCAAACTACAGATCAATATTCGTGATATAGCATTCAAATACAATCTTGCTGAAGATCATTAACAGAGTTGCAGCTGTACATTGACAGGGAACTTAGGGATTCAGGTCAGATTTAGAAGAGGACATGGAACATTGCTGATGTCAGATGGATCTGGGTTCAAAGCACAGAAAACAAGAATGTTATTGATTTGTGCTTTATTAGCTAGGCACTGGACTCTGTGGATGATAAAAAAAATGTGGATAACATTGAGAAGAAGAATAATTCTAGAATACTTCATTATGCTCATGAGGAACTAGTTCATAGATCAAGAGGCAGTTGTGCAAATGCAGTAAAGTGATAGTGCATGGTTTAAAATCAGGAAAAGTGTGCATCACAGTTGGAATCTCTCACTAAATTTGTTCAATCTGTAGATTGAACCAATCATCAGAGAAACCAAAGAAGAATGTAGTATCAGGATTGGAGGGAAGCTTATAAAATAGACAATATGATATAACACCATCTTGCTTGCTGAAAATGATAAGGCTTGGAGCACTTGCTGAAGAAGATTAACAGGTTACAACTTTCAGTATGGATTACAACTCAATGTAAAGTGGGTCAATTGATGACATCATGATTAATTGATAAAAGGTTGAAGTTGTTAAGAAGTTGCCATGCTTGAATCCACAATCAATAATCATAGAAAGAGGAAGGGGGGGCATGTCAACAAACCCAGAGACCAAGAAACCACAGGTGATATAAAATCGATAACAAGGAAGACATAGGATGTTTGGTGGGGCTTGATCAGGGATATGTAGCTGACAGGAATTACTGAAGCCTGAATGAAGGGTAAGCATGATAGTGGGACATGAGGAAAATAAGAGGAAATAGAGGAAAGAACTAGGAGGCAAAGGATATTTATAGAGGTCTAAAAACAGGCATGTAGATATGTAAACATATTTTATATCATGATAGAGAAATAGATCTATGTACATATATTTATAAATTAAGTTTTAAGGTAACAGATGGACAAGTGCCCCCTCAATGCAAGAACACTTTGTTCAAACCAGAATTCTGTGATGCTCACCTCTGATATGATCGCTGAAGACAAAATGGGTACATAAGCCAATGGGATGAAGAGAGTTGATGGTGCCTGGATATTAAAAGATATAGAATCTGGGGTCTTAAAGGCTTGAAGATAAATAAGTGGCCATCTAGCCCAGAAGCAACAAAGTCCACATGGTAGAAAGCACACCAGCCTGTGTGATCATGAGGTGTCAATGGGATCAGGTATCAGGCATCAAAGACCCAGAACAAAAAAAAAATCATATCAATGTGAATGAGGGGGAAGGTGGAGTAGAGACCCAAAGCCCATGTGTAGCCAACTGAACATCCCCTAACAGAAGGGTCACAAGGAAGAAATGAGCCAGTAGGGGTGCAGTGTAGCATGTGAAACATACAACTTTTCTCTAGCTCTTTAATGCTCACCCCACTTCTACCTTACAAATCCAGCTGATCAGAAAATGTATACTGGTACAGACAAGAGCTTGAAACTCAGGAAATCCAAGACAGATAACCCCTTCAGGACAATAATGATAGTAGCAAAACCAAGAGGATAAGGGAAAAGTAGGGGGAGAAAGTGGGAACCAATCATAATGGTCAACATATAACACCCTCCTAGATGGAATGGACAACAGAAAAGTGGGTGAAGAAAGACAGTGAACGGTGTAAAACATGAAAAAATTGTTTATAAATTATTAAGGGTTCATGAGGGAGGGAGGATGGGGGCAGGGGAAAATGAGCTGATACCAAGGGCTCATATAGAAAGAAAATTTTTGAAAATGATGGTGGTAACATGTACAAATGTGCTTGACACAATGGATGGATGTATGGACTGTGATAAGGGCTGTAAAAGCACACAATAAAGTGACTTTTTAAAAATCAAAAGATGGTTTCCAATAGGTAAATTTGCTGCACAAGCGTTTTTTAGAGAATTGGAAAGCAAGGTGATTACTTTGAGGACAAAGGTGACCTTCGTGTAGGCTATGATAGTCTACATTACCTTATGTGCATAAGGTAAGTTGGACATGGAGTAAGGAAGATCAAAGAAGAAGGGGTGCATTTGAATTGTGGTGGTAGAGGAGAATGCTGACATACCAGGGTCTGCTAAAAGTACAAGGAAATTCTTCCAAGATGTACGAGCAGAGTACTCATTGAAAGTAAGTGTGGTAAGACTTCATCTTATATATTTTTGATATGTTGTCAGGAAACACATCCCTGGAAAAGAGAGCAAGTTTGCTATCTTGGAAGGGCAACCAAAAAGAGATCTCTTAATGATAAAGATAAACACAGTGGCTGCAGTAATAGACTCAGGCATAGGAAACAGCTGTGAGTTGGCACAAGACCATGAAGTGTTTCATTCTCTTGTGCACAGATAGGGTCACTATGGGTCTAAACAGACAAAGGGCACCTGACACCAGCAAAGAGTTTCAGTCTCTGAAACTCTGGGGCACTATATGGCAGCTCTGCCCTATAAGGTAGGGTCACTATGAGCCAGTATGCACTCTACATTATTGAGTTTGGGCTTTTTTTTTTTTTTTTTTGGCCACCTAGTCAATTTGGCTTTTAGTATTTGAAAATGCTTCCAACCTATGCTTAAGGTTTTCAGGAGCTTCTTCCTCTGAAGTGGGAAGCTGAGTTCTTCTTTGTTGTGTGTTCTTAGTCTGGAAGCTCTACTGAAAGCTAGCCTCTTTGAGTGACCCTTCTGGAATTTGAAATACGGGTGACATATCTTCCAGTATCACAGTAACACAGAAGCAGTATGGTAAAGGGAGAGACAAGGAGTATCTTGAAAGAAGTAAGGCCGGAATGTTCCTTCAGATTTCAAGACTTTGTCTTACATACTTCAGACAGACTGCCAGGAGAAAGGCCTCATGTTTGGTGAAGTCAAGGGGTGGTGAACAAGGGACTGGCGCAGTGGCTGCATGAATAGACTCAGGCACAGGAACAGTTGCGAGGGTGCTGCAGGACCATGAGTGTGTATACTTCTGTTGTGTTCTATGGATCAGAGCCAGCTGGATGGCTCCTAACATTAACAACGACAGTTAATGTAGACTCACTGTGACCCTAGATCAATTTTCCAAGTCTACAAATGGTTACAGGAACAGACTGCCTTCCCTTTCTCCTGAGAAGTAGCTGGTGTATTGGAACCAGTGACCTTGAAATGAGCATCCCAGTGCTTACATACAATAAATGCCATGTGGCTCCTCATATTAAAACCAATCAACTAATTACAATTAATTAGGGACTTTCTGATTACCTTCTTAAGCATATTGAGCCCATCTTTCTTTTGCCTTTTTCTCCTTCCAACCTTTCCTCCCTCCCTCATCTCTTTCCTTCCAGCCCTCATGGCGTAATGGCTATTGTTGGGCTAAAACCTCTAAGGCCAGAATTTCAAATCCACCAAGGATTCCTTGGGAGAAAGGTAGAACTTTCTACTCCCATAAGAGTTAAACAGTCTCAGAAGCCCACAGAGGGAGTTCTACCCTGCCTTATATTTCGTTCTCCTCCACATTCTTCCTCCATCCTTTTCTCCCTCTCTTTGTAATAATTCTTGTTCCACATTTTTTTCCAGTTCAAATAGCACTTTCAAAGGAATGCCGATGTGAAGTTCCTCTTTTATCTGACATCTCATTAAAAAAAAAAAATCTCCCCAAGCTTTGTTCTTCTGCATCTAACACAACTAAGCAGCTACAATTTTCACCTAGTTTGAGAATTCGACCTCCTGACACCTTCCCTAATGTACTCTTCCTGCCCATTCATTCTTTGTTCTGGGCTCTTTCTATCATATTTTGAGGTGGCAAATAATTAAGAAGTAGCATTCAAATAGTATCAATTCAAATAATCAAATGTTCAATATCAAAGAGTAATATTGAAACTTTGGAAGGAGAGGGTTTTTTTTTTGTTTTGTTTTTAAAAAGGACAAAATTTTCCCACACCGCTGAATACTGCCAAGAAGTTTAGAAAATTACAACTGGAAAGGTGAATTTGGTGATTGGAAGATTACCTGGCCATCTGTCAAGAGAGCAGTTTCAATGGAGTGGTAGTTAAGCAAGATGGGAACGATGTGGGAGTAAGGATAAAAGGTGAAAGCACAGTACATCATATTCTTTCAGGAACTTGGTGATAAAAAGAAATTGAGAGAAGTTCAGTGGCTGTAAGACAGACAAGCTACAAGAAATACATATTGAACTTCTAAGCTCTTTTGAATCATTCCTGCCACCAGAACCAACTCTTGGAAACCCATTTGCTCCATTTCTGTCTGCTAAATCACTCTCTCAAATAAAACCATTATCTCTTCCCACACCACACCTGAAGAGATTAACTCAGCCTAACTGAACACCCTTTGTCTGAGCTATTGACTGGGGTAGCATCTGGGCATTGCCTGGGCCAGTTGCCTTACAATGCATTGCTGCATGACTCACCCATCACTCAGTTTTAAAAATTTTCAGAACTAAAAAATAAAATAAAAAATAAACACCTCAGACTGATATCTAGATTTCTAGCCCTATAAATAGATTTTAATATATGTGAAGAAGTACATAGTTTATAAGGATCTATACATTCGTATATCTTGGCATAGACAATAAAACACTCTCCACTATTCCGTGCTTTGAGCCAAGATCCACTTGACATCATCAGCAATGATATTCCTTGTTCCACATCCTCTTCTGAATCTGGCCTTAATTTGTGGCAGTTCCTGGTCAAAGTACTGCTTCTACTGTTAGTGGGTGATATTCAGCAAAATTTTACTTGCATGTGATATCAGTGATATTGTTCTATAATCTGAGCAATCTTTTGTCTAATCTTTCTTTGGAATAGGTACAAAATAAGAAACTCATATGGCCAATTGGCCAAGTACTTGTCTTCCAAATTTCCAGACATAGACCAGTATGTGTTCCAGTGTTTCAAAAGTTTGTTGAAACATTTCATTTGGCATTTCATCAATTTCTAGAGTCTTGGGTTTTTTTTTTTTTTTTTTTTGTGGCTAATGCTTTCGATGCAGCTTGAACTACATCTTTCAGTACCATTGATTCTTGCTCATATGCAACCTCTTGAAAATGTGGAATACTGGCACAGTGAGTCAGTGTATTTTTAGTTTCTTTTGATGCTTCCTTCATCATTCATGGTTTTTTGTTTGCCTATGGAATCTCTCAAGATTGCAGCTTGAGGTCTGGATTTTTTTTTCTTGAGTTCTTGCAGTTTAAAATAAGCTGAGTGTGTTCTTCCTTTGGGGTTTCCTAATGACATGTTTTGCACATTTCATTACAAGACTTTGTCTTTTCTAGCTGCCCTCTGAAATTTTCTGTTCAAGGCTTTTACTTCATCATTTCTTCAGTTTGCCTTACCTACTCCATATTTAATAGCAAGTTTCAGAACCTCTTCTAATATTTTTTGATTTCTCTTTCTTTCCTGTCTTCTAAATGAACTTTTGCTTTCTTCATGAATGATGTTCTTGACGTCCTCCCACAGCTTATCAGGTCTTCTGTCATTCATGTTCAATGTACCAAATCTGTTCTTGAGGTGTTCTCAACATTCAGGTGAGATACATTGAAGGTCTTCTTTTGGCTTTCCTGGACTGGTTTGAAATTTTTTTCCAGCTTCAACTTGAATTTACATATGAGCAATCGATAGTCTGTTACACAGTTGGCTTCTGGCCTAGTTTAAGTTGCTCATAATTATCTTTTCCATTGTCTCTTCCCACAGATGTCACTAATTTGATTTCCAATTATTCCATGTGGAGAAGTTCAAGTGTAAAGTTACCTTTTGTATTGTTGCAAAATGTTGGGGATAAATGGGTAGCTGGTCTTATAAAGTTCTATCAAGTGATCTTCCAGCTTTATTTCTTTCACCAAGGCTATAGGAGAGGGTACCACCACACACACACACACACACACACACACACAAAGATGGAAAAAAGCTCTGTCGGGCAGAGCTTTCATAGTTCACAATTTTCCTGCTAGGTGAACATCAAGCAACTTGCTGAGTTAGTGAATCCAGTGGCGTTGTCTGAGAAGGTTCTCTCTCGTCACAGTGAATTTTTTTTAAAGCAGTTTCACTCAAATCTCATTTTTTGTTGTGATGGTCAATTTAAGAGAACAGCATGTGGCTGTAAAATTTTGTTTCCTGCTTGGAAAAAAATATTTTAGAAACTTTTCATGCTGTTGAAAACAGCTTACAAGGACAGTTTACGAAAACTCAAGTGTATGAGTGGTTTTCTTGTTTCAAGAAAGGTGAAATGCAGATTGATGACAAACCTCATTCTGAAGTCCATCAACTTCTCTAATGGATGAAAATGTATTTGGAGTTTCTTTCACCAGGTAAGACTGTTAATCGTGCTTTCTATTTAGAGGTTCTGGAAAGATTGCATAACAGTGTGCAACCAAAAAAAAAAGCCTGATTTGTGGTAAAAGGGGGACTGATTTTGTCATCATGACAATTCACTTACTCATACAGCCCTCTCAGTATGCCAGTTCTTGGCAGAAAACAGCATGCCTCCTTTGTTCCACGCACCTCTGACCTTGTTTCGTGCGATCTCTTTTTTTCCCCCACAAATGTAGATGGACATAAAAGAACAGTGATTTAAAGACGTAGAAGAGGAGAAGAAAAAAAAGAGGGAGTTGCTATTAACCGTCCAGAATTAGAAAAATCTTTCTAAGAAGGAAATTGCAGATTTGACAAATATACAAAATGTAATGGAGAATACTTTGAAGGTGATAGGATTGCTTTGTAAAAAGTTTTTTAATTCATAGCTTTGAAAGAAACAATCCCATTTTTTTGATGGGTAGCCACTTGTATTTTCCCACTACTGTTCTTTCCTGTTTGTTTCCGATATTTGCCTTGCAAATGCCGATAATTATCGATGGTCTCGATTGCTTTGGGATAAATTTCTGACTGAAGACACTGGTAAAAGTCTTCATTTTATTCATCACCAGTATTACTGATTGGTGCACAAATCTGAATAATAGCTATATTGATTATCTTTTCTCAAAGGCAGAGAGATAGAATCCTGTCACAGACAGCATTGTACATCAAGATAGATTTTCAAATGTCCTTTTGACAATGATTGCAATACTATTCCTCTGGATTGTTTCATTTCCTGCATAGTGAATATTATTGCTTTGTTTCAAAACAGCCAATGCCAGTCCATTTCAGCTCAATGATAGCTGGGGTACCAATCTTTAGTGCGTTCCTTTTCATTTTTGACAATTGCCCAGTTTCCTAGATTCACACTTCATACATTCCAAGTTTTAATTCATCGAACTTTGCACCTATTTCTTTTCATTTTGAGTCATGCCCTATCATAAAATGAAGTTCCTGGTTGTTTTATTCCATTCATATCATTAAGCTAGGCTCAACTTCCTCGCCATCATTTGAGTGCCTTCTGAACCTGGAGAACTCCTTATCAGTCACTGTCTCTGACAAAGTTCTGTTTCAATTCATTAGGCCTTCAATATCTGACAGCCATTCCATGCTTTTCATATGGTTTGCAGTGGCTAATTCCTCCAAAGTGGACTGTCTGTTCTTTCCTTATAGTCTGCAAGCTCTGCTAAACCTGTTCACTTTGAGTAACCCTGTTGGTATCTGAAATACCAGTGGCATGGCTTCCAGCATCACAGCACCACACAAGCCACCACAGTATAGCCCAGTGTAAAATTCCCTGGGCCACCAATGTTAAACCACAGTTATACTGATCTGCTCAGTAACTCAGACACAGTGTCATGCATATGAAAACGTTGCAGAAAGGTTAGAACAAAGTAAAACAAACCTAAATTAAAACACCGCAAAGTGTTTAGTACTTTGTTTGTTAGATCATGTTTTAGTTGATCAGTCCCAAGGAAAGGGCACTCTGAATTGGATTCTGTGTATTCCAGTATGGCCTTGCCCAGGTTCTGTTCCCTTTGTTGTGGACCTTGCTTCTGTCTAGGTCCTGAAGGTGCATTTCAATGAGGTGCTTGTGCAGGAGACTGAACACTAGGACTCAAATAGTGCTGCTGTACAAATCTGGAGGGTTTATATTTTCTCATGTATTGAGCACATTAATGTTTCTTTACAAAAGTAGAGATCTTCTCCTTCTTCCCACCCTGCCCCTCAAAATATATTGAAATCCTGGGTCCCGTATCTACCAATATCACTGTATTTGGAAACAAGGCCTTTGTCAATGTAGGAAAGTTAAAATGAGGAAATACAAAGCAAGATGTGGGCTGAGCTCCAGTGGTGTAGTGGTTGAGTGAGGAACTGCGGCCCACTGGCCTGGCGGTTCAAATCCAACAGCAGCTCTCAGGAGCAAGGCTGGGTAGCTCCCACGACCACCAGAGGGCAGTGATGTTCCCCCCCTCAAAAAAAAAAAAACAACAAAGCAAAATGTGTTCAAAATCAATTGACTTATATCATTATCAGAATAGAAAAAAGACATATAGACCCAGAGAAGAAGACCATGTAAAGACAGAGACTAGAGCAGTGGTTCTCAACTTGTGAGTCACCACCACTTTGGGGGTCAAATGATTCTTTCACAGGGGTCATCCAATTCATAATAGTAGTAAACTTACAGTTATGAAGTAGCAACAAACATAATTTTATGGTTGGGGGTCACCACAGCATGAATACCTGTATTAAAGGGTTGTGGCATTAGGAAGATTGAGAATTGCTGGGTTAGAGTAAAGCATTCACAAGCTAAGAAATTCCCAGAACCACCAGAAAATGGAAGAGACAAGGAAATGTCTTCCCCCGAACCTTTGAAGGGAGTAAAACTTGCCAATGTCCTGATTTTCAGACTTCTGCTCTTCAGACTGGAATGTCATTAACGACTATCATTTTGATATCTGGAATTCTAGTTTAGTAAAATGAAATATTGGGTCATCCCTTGCATGTACCCACACTCAGTATCAATCTGGGGATAGCAGATTTTGTTTTCTTTCTTTTCTTCCTATCAAAGACGTGTATTTGAAATCGTCCTCTAACAATCTCTATTTGTCTCTGGAATTTAAACTGGTCTCATAAAGAAGCTATTTTTGTAAGGACTATAAAGTTTTATTTAGGTTTACAAGATCACAAAGAGGACTTTCAGTTATTAGAATGTTCAAATGACTAGTGGACTCAATGGCCATGACAGGCTATATATCTACAGAAGAAAGCCATTCCTCCTTGCAGTCTGAGAGAACTACCAGGGATAACACAAACCAAACAGAGCTCCAGGCAGGGGTGAACTTCTGAGTCAGGGCAAACATCAACTGTCTCCCCCCTGACTGCCTACTTTGGGCTCCAGCTCTACTGGCTGTCCTTGGGCCTGTCTGTTAATATCTCATAGTTCTTTGCTCCCCATTCTTCAATGTAGAAAACCTTTTCTAGTTATTTCTGCCATAAAAACTTTGAAGATTTTAAAGATAATTTTATTAAGAAATGAAGGGAAAAGGGATATGCCAAATGTTTTAAATTCCTCAAAGGATAACCATCTGGTCCCAGTTTAACCACAGTTTGGGTTTTTTTTTTCTCTCTTGGCTATGCAACTTGTGGGGTGACCACACCATCTTGATTTATTATAGGTCTTCTTCTGTTTTTAAGTGTCCCTGGACTCCTATATAAGTATTCCTGCCCCTATGGATTCTTATATTTCACACTATCGCTTCGCCTTAAGCGTGAGGGGGAGCTCTGGCTCATTTTCAGATAAGTAGTAGAGCATTGTTAGCTGATACCAACTTGGCCCTGGCACATGGTGACCTTATGAATACTCGAACAACATGTTCCCAAGAGGCCCAATTCTGTGCCATCTGCAAGATCACTGTCATCTTTGAGTGCATTCTTGTGACCTCTGCATCAAACCATCTCAGGAAGGCAGCTCTTGTTTTCCCTGATCCTCTATTTTACCAGCAGTGGGTTCTTTCCAAACCATTGGTCTTTCCTTCTTCGCTACCCTAAAGTCAGTGAGTAGAAATCCCACTTGCTCAGTCTAACTGGAACATTGCAGCCAAAGGAATGACAGCACTTCCCTGGTGATTCTCTTTGTAAACTTCTGTAGCACCAGGAGCCTGGGTTTCTCTCTGGAAATGGTCTTCTGGATTTGACTGATTTTTATACATTACTCCATTTAAAACCATGTTTAAAATAATAAATGAATTTCTGTTCAAGGGAAAAGGGACATTTTATTACAGAATCATGGCCAAATTTTGTTTCACAGCTGATTTTCATCATGTTTTTAGCTGAAATCATTGGAAGCAGTTGTTTGACTTGGCACCACCGGGTGACCCATGCATACTGGAAGTTGCCAGTGTGACCCTGTACTCTCTTGGGTAAACTCATGCTAAAGGAGGAAGCTTTTAGAAATATTGAGGTTGATTTTTTTTGACACAAGAATCCAAATTTTATAACACTGGGCCTGCAAGGACTCTGGGCCCTGCTCGTAACTTCATCTGTGAGCTTGAATTTAAAGGAGCTAGAAGTTATGGAAAACCAAAGCATTACTGCAAACCAACTGTAACTTCGCAGTCCTGGATCAAGTTCTAAGACAAACCCAAACCCATTGCCCGAAGTCAATTCTGAGCAGAGCCAGCTAATAGGACAGAGAAGAATGATCTCAGCACATCCTAAGACTGAAATCTTCACGAAAGCAGACTGCTCCCTCTTTGTCCCAGGGAGTGTCTGGTTGTGTGAACTGCTGAGCAGATACCCGCTGTGCCTCCTGAGTTCTTTGGATAAGGTTATAGATATTTTTTCAATGTACCATTTGCAGACAATTTAGCTTTTAAGAGGTCGCTGTGCTCTAAAATTAGTAAAGGACTCAGGAAGGAAGAATATAGGTTGGCTAAATTGTTTGAGTCCTATTTTCTTTCTTCTCTCTGTTTTTTTTTTCAATTTATATAAAACACACACAATCTATAGAATTTGCTTAACTAGTTCTTATCTATATGGTAAAACACACTCCAAATATAATGAACATGTTGGTAGTTTCCAGTAACCCAATGGTTTCCTAAGATTGACCTTAAAGAACACTCTAAAAATATCTTAGGAGAACTCTTACACAATATTTTTCTATAACTCGAACCATCTTACTCTCATTTGTTTTTATGAAGAAGGGTTACTTAGGCTACACTGACATGTTACCAGAAAGGTCCTTTCATTTTGGACCATCAAAATCCTATGTGAAGCCATGGGTAAGGGGGAGTGGGGAGGGAGGGAAAATATGGGGAGCCAAGGTGGAAGGAGAATGCTGATGAGAACAAATGTGTAAAATGATGATGGCAACAAATGTGCAAATGTGGTCTGCATACAATTGACAAATGTATTGATCGTGATAGTTACATGAGCCCCCAATTTATATAAAAAAAGGCTAATTTTCCAAGGACTCAATAGAAAGTGTTTAGAAAATAATGATGGCAACCTATGTACAAATATGCTCGATACAATTGATGTATGAATTGTTATAAGAGCTGTAAGAGCCCCCAATAAAATAATTTTTTAAATTAAAAAAAGAAAACTTCTGCTTATTAAGCTAGGAAGAATGTTCCTGAAACACATCAGCTCAACTGGTCAGTAATGCCTAAAATAAATTAACTTCTTCTAATGGGAAAAAAAAATCTCATGTGAAGCAATTCGCTCTGTACAACCTGTAAATGTATTTGAACTCATTCTAACGCAGGCACTGAATCTGCATCTTATGTGGGTCAGGTTGTAATTGGGTAATTCTCCTAATGAACTGTGGATGAGTAATAACAAAGTTATTGCATTAAACACTGTCACTGCAGGGAACTGCCCGGGTGAGGCAGAACTATTGTAGATTAATTAAGACCGCAGTGGTCCTGCAGAGTTAAATGGCATGGGTCTTCCTATAGCAAGGTCGGCCCGTGGTGGATTCTCCCCTTGCAGCCCACTTGCCTGCTTTGTCCTTTTATGGCAGCCTCCCTCAGTGTTGTAGGAAAGATGGGTCTGCTGCCCCTCAGCTTTCCTTCCTCTCCCACCACGAGGGAGTCAGCCTCTATAGGGTGGAGTTTTAAATCTCTTTTTCTTTCTGCAGGATCTAGCCTGACACCTGGCACTTGGTAGATAATAGGTGGCATAGGAAATTGGGTTTTTCTCAATATGTCCCTCTAAACTTAAGAAGCAGTATGAAAATGGGTCCCAAAGTCTTTGCATTCTTGGTACCCTCCCATCAGAATCCTGCTTTGAAAAGCCCTTAGTAAGCACCTATAAAAGGCCAGGCTTCAGCTTCCTGTACACCAAGGCCCACATCTTCTCTGGAATCCACGGCTCCCCAGCATCTCCGGTGAATACATCCTCTCTGGCCCAGCACTTATCCAATTCCTGCTGAAAGCTTTGTGTTGGCTCTATCTTTTCACTGACATGAAGAAAAGACGGCTGTGTCCAGGGAATGAAAGACCATGCTTGCTGATGTGATGCATTGCTTTAAAAACATTTTCTTTAAACTGAGACACACTAGAAAACCAAAAGGAAGGATGCCAATAATAAAAAAGCCAGTCCCAGGCTATTTTCTGGATGGAACCCTTGCAAAGCAATAACGAAATTACAAGGGACTTTTAAGAATGTAGAGACAGTCTGCACAGTTCTCTCAGCAATGCAACCCAAATAATAGTAAGAGTCAGCAATCTCTTTACCTGGAAGTGCTCTGGGCCAAGAAAAGCAAAGCGAGTGGTGTGTAAGGCTTAAGGAGAATAAGAAAATTAAAGTACTACCTTAGCAGGAAGGAGCAAAAGAAATGGGAGCTGGGAAAAAAAAACAAAACTAAACTTATCTAGATAAAGTAGGTGGAAGGTGGTAATGTTCTGAAAATATATGACTTGTTTAACCCACATTCTGCCAAATTTTATGATAGAATAGAAAGGCCTTTTTACATTTTAATATGTTAGATGGACAATCGATACCTACCTAACTGCAAGCAGTTGGCATTCATGCATTGAAATCATGATCACAATGTCCCTACAATTCAGCTCATGACATTATGCTACCTGGGAAACTGGGGGGGGGGGGGGGATGCAAATGTCCCTTTGGCATTTTTGTCATGGACACTCCTACAGGGGCTCTAACCCAGTCTGCCCATCAATTCTTCAACATCCTGAGCAGAATGGAGTGGACAATCAGTTTTATATTTAACAGTTTATATACATTGTGCTTCAACTCATTCATTGCAACTTCCTCAATATACTGTGACTTATCCCACTTTCTCCAACTGTTTTCTGGCTCTATTCTTCTCTCTTTGCTAACTACCCAAACTCCATCATTGGGAAAAGACTGCCTGCCCATTTGACCTTAAATTTTATTCTTCTACCACAAGGCTGAGTTCTGTTCCAGGCAGCAATGGTGACCAAAGGGGTACCACCAGTCTCCATCATCCCAGTCTCTTTTCTGTGGTTGAAATTTGATTCACGTTTTCCCCCCATTCTGTGCAGGACCTTCTAATGTGATCCTTTGCAGAGCAATTGGGAGTGGTAACTAGGCATCATCTAGTTCTTCTGGCAAGCAATATTATATTTTTGATTACTGTTTTATTAACTCTTAGGAAGCCTTCTTTTTGTTCTTTCTGTGGCATTTACATAGGATTGGTAAGATTATTTGTTCTAGCATTCATGAGACTTTTCATTCGTTCACTGCTACATCTTCATGTCTACCTTCTACATCAAACCTCAAAGTCAAAAGATCCTTTCTTTGCATCTTTGTAGACCCAGCACCTAGCACCAAGATCAGGATAGAATCACCACTCAATTACTGTCAAATTTAATGAGAAATGATTAAGCTGATTTTTTTAAAGGACTGTAACTTAATGAGATAGATGATCCATCTACATGCTTGGGCTGCAGGTGATACAAAAGGAAGGGCTAGTCTAGGATACAGATAGAGTGAAAATTTCTTCAACTCTTAATTTGAGGGCAAAGTGAAAGAAAATTGAGAGTGGAAATGTGTTACAGTAACAATCACACACATACATGAAATGTGCTAAATCGACTCACATCCATGAAGCCAGATGAAAATAATCCCACATTCTCCTGCTCCAACTGGACTATGGCCAAATAAAGTTTTTAAAATAGAAGGCCTCAATATCTGTCCATCTTTCTTATCAGTGAGGTAAGGACCAGCACAGGCTTGCTTTAAAGACTTGTTCCCAGATTTGCTCCTCTAGTGAGATTTTGAAGAATATCTGGAATCATGCAAACTGCACACATACTCAAATGCAAAAACAAAAAACACAGCCCATTGCCACGCAATCTGTTCTGGCTCATGGTATGCGAAACAATGTCTGCATAGGAATGTCTGGAGTGAGATCTTTATAGATGCAGATTGCTCCTAGAAGAGTTTGAATTGCCAACCTTTAGAATAGTTAGTTGAAAGTAAACCATTACATTACAAAAAAAAGTGGCTTGGTTAAATCTCCTCATTAGCAAAGAGTGAAAGTCTGCAAAACAGTTTGGCCTCAGGTCTCCTCTTTGAAAACCCTCTGTCCTCAAATCAGCAATACAAAGAAAAGTAAGGGCTGTTGGCCAGAAGCTGGGAATAGCCTCATCATGCAGAACTGCACAGAGCTGGGCTTTTTAATAATGATGTCTGTTAACAATGGGTCTCATCTGGCTTATGTTCTCCATCTTCCATTAATCCCCACCCCCCACCTCTGCGCCTCACCTCACTTATGGTGAGGGATGCACATACACCTCACTGTAGCTCAAATTTCTAATTTAGGAAACTGTATTTTCTGCTGCACAGTGCTTTCCCAGTACCATAAGCCTTCAATTTATGCTTCCAGGCAATGAAATAATTCTGATTTCCAGAGAAAATCAGATAGGCCTATCTTTGCAAAGGAAGTTCTAATTGGTGGCCTTGTTGAACAGCTGAAAAAAAATCAAAGAAAATAGGATTGGAAACCCCATGGCAAAACAACTTTCTTTGCTTATCAATAGGTAGGAATTAGGAAACAAGTAAGAGGTCCTGTTTCACTCCACACCTGCTTCAGTGAAATGCTAACATTCCTATGACTTGTGCCTTAAGGCTTCACAGCAGTGCTGAAGAAAATCCACGGACAAGGGAACAACAAGTGATCTAAAATCAATAGTGAGGAGGATGTAGGAGGCCTGGTAGGGCTTGATCAAGGACAATGTAACTGAGCGGAATTACTGAAACCCAAATGAAGGCTGAACATGGTAGTGGAACAAAAGAAAAGGAAAAGGAAATAGAGCAAGGAACTAGGAGGCAAAGGGCATTTAAAGAGGTCTAAATACAGACATGTACATATGTAAACATATTTATATATGATGATGGGGAATAGATCTATGTGCATATATTTATAGGGTTGCAGATGGACACTGGACCACTAGTCAAGTACTCCCTTAATGCAAACATACTTTGTACTATTAAACTGACATTCCATGATGCTCACCTTTCCAACACAATCACTGAAGACAAGGTGAGTACATCAACAAATGTGGTGAAGAAAGTTGATGGTACCCAGCTATCAAAAGATATAGCATCTGGGATCTTAAAGGCTTGAAGATAAACAAGTGGCCATATGACTTAGAAGCAATAAAGCACACATGGAAGAAGCAAGTGAACCTGTGTGATCATGAGGTGTCAATAGGATCAGGTATCAGACATAAAAGAACAAAAAAACATATCATTGTGAATGAGGGGAAGTGTGGAGTGGAGATCAAAGTCCAACTGTAGGCAACTGGACATCCCCTTACAGAAGGGTTGTGGGAAGGAGACAAGCCAGTAAGGGTGCAGTATAACACCAATGAAACATACAACTTTCCTCTAGTGGTTTAATGCTTCCTCCACCTCATTGTCATGATCCCAATTCTGTGTTACACATCTGACTAGATCAGAGCATGTACACTCGTACAGATAATAAACATAGGAAATCCAGGAGAGATAAACTCCTCAGGACCAATCATGAGAGTAGCAACACCAGGAGGAGAAGGGGAAGGTGGAGTAGAAAGGGGGAACCAATCACAGGGATCTACATATAAGCCCCTCCCTAGGGAATGGACAACAGAAAAGTGGGTGAAAGGAGACACTGGACAATGCGACATGAAACAAATAATAATTTATAAATTATCAAGGGTTCAAGAGGGAGGGAGTGCAGAGAAGTGAGGGGGGGCGGCAGTTGGAGAAATGAGGAACTGATACCAATGGCTCAAGCAGATAGAAAATGTTTTGAGAATGATGATGGCAACAAATATACAAATGTGCTTGATATAATGGATTGATAAATGGATTGTGACAAGAGTTGTATGAGTCGCCAATAAAATTATTTTTTTAAAAAAGAACTAGGTACTTGGAGAAATCTGACTTGGAGAGGTTAAAATAATCCCTGCTGGGTTCAGCCTCCTAAGAGACGTCCCCATTGGATGTGAGTGACAGTTCGCAAGGAGTGGGTGAGTTCTCACTTACCTCTGAGCCTCTTCAGCCTCTGTTCCCTTCGCCGCCTCCGCAGAACCAGCAACAGCACAAAGAGTAGCAAGACCCCGACCAAGATGCACGAAATGGTCACCAGCATCTTGAGCCCTTCGTTGGTGGTCAGCCCTTCTTCATTTTGGACAACTGACTTAATGAGTGGAGGGATTGTACCTGAAAACAGGGTCATGATGTTAGATGGCTATTAATGAAGAATAATGACGGAGTTTTTAGGAATGATGGGTTATAAAAATCGCGCTGGGTGAGCCAAGGGTTTCTGGGGTTATGAGAAATGAGAGAAACTCTTTATCTAGGTCCTCGCTAACATATGTTCCCTTCTCTCTTTCTGCCCAAACTTGGAACGTCTTCCAAAGTTCAGTGATTGGAATTTGCACAAAAAGACATTTCTTTGGAAGGGACCCCATTATGCAGGAACTTGGGAGCACAACGCCCAGACGAAGTGCTCCAAAAAAGCCACAATGCATTTGCCCAGAATTAACTATGCTCTCGACATCAATGGTACAATTGCTGGTGGCTGCTTGACAAATTGCACATCCAAAGGGAACAATAGGCTTGGCCCATGGGCAGGAGTAGACAGGTTGCCAAGTGAAGTTGCCGCAGACAGATTGTATAGCACCTTAAAACCACTTGCCTTTTGCCTATTCATCTTTTTTTTTTTTAACCACAGGTGCAAGATGGAATCTTCTTTGAAAGCTGTTATTTTAGGGATGAAGAGCTATACAGAACCTGTCCAAGCGGAAGCATATCATCTCTAAGGTGTACCATTTCTTTAGTAGGCATTGTCCACCAGTGCTATGACATTCAGATTACTTAGTTCTGCCAGGAAACTACTAAGCAGAGTGAATGCTAGCTTTTTTTTTTTTAGCTCTCTTTTAGCCAGAGACTGAGAGCCAAGGTAACCAAGTTTCAACCACCGACACATATATTTTATAGTCAAGCATTTTAGCATCCTTCCGTATGTAGGGCACGTTATCCCACTGCATTTTCCATGTAAAATCAGGGCCATGAAGTCAGTGCTTGAGGAGAAGGAATGCAAAAATAATATCATTTTCCCCAGAGTGAAACTTGTCTTTATCTTGAATTTAGTAAGTAGAGCAGGGATGATGAACCCTGATCCCCGATGCCATGTGTTAAGGTGAGACCAGTGCTCTTCCAACCTCCTGGTGTTGATTGCTGGCCACTCAAGTCGCAAATATACAGAAATTTAGATAAGAGGCACTATCGAGACCCATGTGGGGATGGGTCTGCAAAACAAAACAAAATAAAAGCAAACTAAAGACAAGTGGGAAAAGCAGGTCAAGGCAACAGTACCCTGGCCAAGGCAGGAGAAAGAACTGGATATCCTACTAGGTATGGAGGTGTGGCTGATGGTCAATGGCTGGCTTTTCCCAAATGAAATCATCACACAGATGCGGCAAATGAGACATTAACGCTATGCAACCATGAGATTGGTTCAAAGACTGGTGACATCCTTTCTCCAAGTACAGATATATATGCTTATCTCTTGCCTTAATAAAATCATGTGTGTGTGTGTGTGTGTGTGTGTGTGTGTGTGTGTGTACACTGCACTACTGATTTGGGAATGTGATTTACACCGTGTTTACATGATGATCATCTATGATCCTGCATAGAATAAAAACATTGTATATGTTTCAGAATGCAAACAGATTGAAAATCAGTAAAACACTTTTCCCCCTGCCCCCAAAAGTTGTTGCTTCCAATTGTGCACCTGAATACTTTCTAACGGAATTATTGGCCCATTCACAGATGTGCATGTTTGGGCCATGTGCTGTGGTGTCAACACAGATTACAGAAAAACCAGAGCATCAGAGAGAAACATAAATTGATTCAAGGAAGCCAGTCATTTACAGAAACTTTATAACCCCAGTTTGCAAAAGCTGTGGTGAACACTTTGTAGAGAACCATGCCTTCATGACCAAATGCTGAAACAGCAGAGGTAGGAGAGGCAGAGGTAGGCAGAAGTGCTGTCTGTAGCGGATGGCATTTGCAGCTAACTATCCTATAGCCCAGGGATCTGGGCTGTTGTGCTGGGGAGAAACCTGAAGAGGACAGAGGGGGGTAGGAAACGGCCCTCTACAGGAGTTGGACATAGCCAGACACTGTGCACCATGGGAAAAAAGAACTAGTGGTTGGGCACAGGAGAGCACCCCAGGAGAAAGAAGCCAAATGGGAGTCAGTCTTATCAGTGTCCTTGGTAATTTCTGAGGTTCTTAGGCTCAGGGGCATGCTTTTCCTAGGACACTACCGTGTGTGCTCCAAAGAGAGTTCCTACCAGAACTTTGATGAAGCATGGTCCTAGACCTAGAGAGAACAAGCTGCCCTAAGCTTCATTGTGAACCCAGTTTTAGTATCGAGTGAGAATGAATATGGTCTTAGGTGTTTGCACAGGTGCAGACATTCTGGGCTAAGTCACACTCACTGAGCGTTGAGCACACAGGATGTTCTGAAGAAAGCCAGCACCCAGCATACAGGGGCTTAGGGCCCTGGGTCTCTGATGAGCTGCTGTCTCCTGTACCTCCTGCATAGAGCACCTAATTCACTTGCTGTCACTCCTTGAGAGAAAAGCCACTGCAAGGTTATGACAATTAGTGTCCACAGGCTATGAGTTAGGGTCTGCTATGGTTCTCCATTTGATGAGGGGAGTTTTGTTTGGGGCCTTTTTTAAGTTCCCTAGTCACAGGAGGGCAAGATATTTTACAGTGCTGATGGCACAATTGTAGGAAAGGATGATTTCAAGAATTTAATTCTAGTCAACTAAATAGGAACCGTGGAGGCACTGTCTGGTAAGTCTTGGATTGCAAACCACAAGGTTGGTGGTTCAAGGCCTCAGGTGCTCCGAGGGAGAAAGATGAGACTGTCTATTCCCATGAAGATGAACAGCTTCAGGAACCTGGGATAAGTTTGGTAGGAATTGCAATCAATTCAATGGCAGTGGCTTGATTTTCCTTGGTGTTTCGATGTTAAGTGACATCTAACTTGTCTTTTAGAAAGTACATGAGAACTGGGTGGGTGCATCTATACACCCTTGAACATATGTGTATATGTGTGGTGTCCATGTGTGTGCATACAGTGGACATGTGTAAATTAATGTTGTATATGTGTATAGTACATGTATACATTAATATTGTGTACATTGATACATTGTGTATACAATGAATATAGGTATTTGAGTGTGTATTTAAGTGCTGTGCATACACAAATGCCTATGTGTTTTTGGGTGCATTATGAAAATTGTGCTTCTGTGGGCATGTGTTGTGCACGTGCATACACTGCATGTATTTTATGTGTGAATGTATTTGACAGTGTACATATGTGTCACACAGGTGTATGTGTACTACATGTGACTGTGTTATCATGGGTTGTGGGTTGTATGTACACACGTGTCTGTGGAAGTGCTCCAGTGCAGTATCTACCAGTGCCCCATTTCTATCCAGAGACTAACCTGACCTCCTTTACATGGAAAAGTGTACTTGCACATGCAGTTTAAGAACTTAATGAGAGCAAAAAAGAAAGCTGTTATGCAGATTGGGATGGGGTGGGAAAGGGTGGGAGAAAACAAAGGCACTGTTAGCGCACAGTCGTTGACAAAGGCACAGGACCACCTGGCAAAGAATCCTTCGCCCGAAGAGAAATATTCAGAGTTCCTCATGAGATTTCCTGCGGCCCCCATGCTCCCGTCACTAGACACACAGCAATGGACAATCCTATGGCCACCTGGGGGGCTTGCACTAAAGAGCCCCATATAGTGCCAACTGGCACCATCTGTGGACAGAGGTCACCCCCTCCACGGATAAGTGTTCATATGGAAGGGGCAGGGCAGGGAAGGCATGCACGTTTCCTTTTGGGGGTCAGCAGGGGGACTACAAAGTTGGCCACTTACTGCCATCGTAGTTGAGTGTGGCGAAGTTGGCCTGCTTCTCCGCACAGCCGGCGCTATTACACACCCGCATTTGCAGCTCGTACCAGGTGGCCTCCTGTAGGTCATACAGAATGTAAGATTTGGAGAGGGAGGTCCGCTGAGCTGTGGTCCAAACGGTGGTGCCAAAGGGTCTGTACTCCAGCGTGAAGGAGGTGATGGGGCAGCCGCCGTCGTTCCACCCGATGAGATTCAGGCGCACTCGCGTGGTGTTGATGCTGGCGAAGAGCTCTTGCTCCTTTGAAAACTGGGGCTCTGCGGGGGAAGGCGGGGTCGGGAGACATGAGTGAAAACTTGCAAAAGATCGATACATCTCCCCTCGGGACTTGTCAGCCTAGAAGTCAGTCAATGTCTATCTCGTCTCACAGACCACTGGTAACAGGGATGCTATGGACCCAAGGGTTTCCTCTCACCATAGCGATCTAGATGTGAGAGGAAAAAGGATGGGGGGGGGTGTATAGAGGTTATCTGGGTGTCGTGGTGGTTCAGTGGTAGAATTCTTCCCTGCCAGGAAGGAGATTCAGCTTTGATTCCCAGATAAGGTATCGCATCAGTCACTACTCACCTGTCCGTGAAGGCTTGAGTTTTGCTGTGAAGCTATACAGGTTTCTGTGGAGCTCCCAGACTATAGCTAATTCAAAATTTTTAAAAAGAGCCGGATATTCTACTTCTATAAATGGGACAATAAACCCCTCTGGATGACAGTGGCCAAATTCTGTTGCCTCTGAGATCACTGGGAGTTAGGACTCCACTCCAGAGCAGGCACAGCAACAACAATAGAATTTCTCGTGGAGTGTCCAGAAGAGTCAATGATTTTAATATAGATGTACTTCATTGGCTCTCACAGAGCAACATGCTGTGCTGACATGTTCATATTCCCATTTTGATGGACCTGAGCCATGAGAAAACCAAGACTTAGAGTGGGGAACTTCCAAGAGGCAGTCCTTGGTATCCATATTCTTGAAGCTGGACCCTGTGGAGCTGGGTCACGTTTCTGGATCAATCAACCCTCACCATCTAAATCCTTACCACTTGGTATCCCAAACTCAGGGGCTGGACTCAAGTGGTATCGCCACCTGACTTCTTGATCTCCTATCCTCTGCAGCTGTACCTCCCGGGCAAATTTCAGGGTGAAGAGACCTCCTGCGACCTTGTCTTCACCATCCCCACTACTCTCTCACACCAATAAGTATGATCTCCCCAGGTTCTTGGGGGGTCCTGCCATCCTGTTTCACTGTTGAAATGAAATTTCCCAGGGGGGTTAACTCTTTGAAGGTCTCCTTTTTAGATTAAATTAAAAAACAAATTGATGTGCTAAGAAGGCACCCCAATCACGTCTTTCTTAAAAAGGAAGATCAGAAGCAATGTAAAAGGAATAGCTTTCCAGCAGAGGTGGAGGTTGGGGGGCTGGGGTTCTGATTAAAGTTGAAGATTCCACTGAGAGTGTTTAGGGAATAAACTCATTTGTTTGTTTTGGGCAAGTCCTGATTTTCAAATGTGACCCTTCTTTGTAACTGCATATGAAACATTAAAATAAAAAGAGCAATGCACTACTCTTTAAGGAAGGGCCTTCTCTTTTAGTAATACAAAAACCAAAGCAAACCCTCAGCCACCCAGTCAATTCCCGTGCACCACAACTCTCAATTTGGGTTTCAAAGATCATATCTTCAAGGGAGAAGATAGCTGCATATCTCTCTGGTAGAGTGGCTGGTGGGTTTGAACCACTCATCTTGCAGTTAGCAACCCAGTGTTTACCCCATAGCGCCACTCAGGCTCTTTTCATGGCAGCATGCTCACTGCCATCGTGTCAATGCTGACTCACAGGGAGCCCACAGGACAGGGTAGAACTGCCCGTGTGAGTTCCTGAGACTCTTTACAGGAGAAGAAAGCCTCGTCTTTCTCTTGAGGAATGCCTGGTGGTTTTGTCCTGCTGAGTTAGCAGCCTGACATGCACCACATTACACCAGCAGGCCTCCTGCATCACAGCACTGTCAGATCCACCATAGTCATATACATAAGCAGATATTATATATACACATATATATACACACATAGTCTGTTAGGTTTCCAGTCTCCACTTCTACCTGGAAAATAAAAGTCCAGAATCAAGCATGCATACATACCTTTCCCTAATGTCTTTGCTTCAATGATTTCACTGATGCGTCCTGGTCCCACTCCGTTTTGGGCAGTAAGTGTGAACTTATACCAAGTACCACATTTCAGATTTTCCAGGCGGTAGGAACGTTCACTTGGGCTGATGGGAAAGCTTCCCCACTGCTCACTGTTATCCTCGGAGTACTGCAATATGTACCCTTCAGAAAATGAAAAAGAGTTAGACGACCACATTCACTTCCCACATCAGGTTGACTAGTATTGTCCTCTTTGTGATGGACTGACTTCTGCTCTAAAAATGTTGTGTTGAGGTGCCCTCACGTCGGGATGGAGTCTTGGCCACCCCGTGTGCACATGCGCAAGAGAACAAGCTCGCGACCGTGTCTCTCTCCATCTTCACAGTCCTGGGTCTGTTCTCACCCGTGGTTGCAGCCATCGTGTGTGGTAGACCCTAACCTCTGTGCCTGTCACTGCCCCCTGGGCCATGCTGACTCACAGTGATCCCCTGTGGGTTTCGGTGACAGTGATTGTTTAGGGAAGGAGAAAGCGTGATCTTCACCTGAGTGTTATTGAACCGTCAACCCTGTGAATGACAGCCCGACGCACAACCATGACACCACCCCGGCTCCATAGCCTTTGTACCAGTAGATGTAAACCCATGTGCAGTATGGGATCTTGCTAGGGTGTGTTTTAAACCAATTCCTCTTGCTGTTGGGCACGAGCAGATCAAGCACTGAGAAAAACAAGCAAAAACAGGAAGTCTGACACCCCTGGGAGGTCTCTGGGGAATGTCCCTGGAGACCCAGGACCAGCTTTCCCCCAGAGTGGATGTGAAGGGAAGAGCCTTCCTCGAGTGCCTGTGTGCTGGGTTCTGACCTCCAGACTGACTCCTGTGTGAAAATAACTGACTGCTGGGTCAACCACCCACGTGGGACGTTTCTCTTCTAAGAAACAGAGACGCTCTTGTATGGCTAGAAGAGGCTTCTCAAAATTGAAGCAGCTTCAGCTGAGAACATTTCAAATCTCTGTTCCAGGAAATGTAACCTTGGATGGGAAAAGAGCTGTGATGGTAAATTGATGGGTGAGATATTTCAGCCACATCAGACATTACCAGAGTAGTATTTCTGGATCAAAAAACAACAAACAAACAAAACAACAACCCTCACTGCCATCAACTCAATGTAGGCTCACAGAGACCCACTTGGACACGGAGGAACTAGGGTTTCTGGTTCTGGCATCTATATAGGAGTAGAGGGCCTCATCATTCTCTTACTGGGTGGCTGTTGGGTTTGAATCACTAAAAACAAAAACGCTTTCTGCCTGCACCTTCCTAAAAGTCCTTTCGAACAGTAGAGAATCAACACTAACATCATTGCTAACGAACTGCCCTTCCAAGCATGCTTGGCCATGGAGAGGTGTTGTTCGGAGAGCTAAGGGCCTAGAAAAAAACTATGCAATATGTTGCATGGATCTACCCACGCACCTTCCCTCCCCTTAGGCTTCCTGGAGCTCCCAGTCCATGATCTGGAGAGGCCTTGCGTGTCGATCCTAAGCCATGCCCAGCTTTCAGCAGTAAACTGCTTCCTCCTTCATTTCAAAACTGGCTCCAATGATCTTTGTCTCCATCTGACACCTGTGACCACTATTTCTACCACAACTAAGCCCTGTCTCCTTCTTGATCACTAACTATGTGGCAAGCATTGTCCTATGCCCTCTACCTATAATACTTCACGGAATCCTGTGAATCAGTCATTATTATTCCCATATAACAAATGAAGTCCATATGAAGTCCAAATGAAGTAATAATGAGTCCATAGGTGCATGCATGTGCATGCACGTGTGTGTACATACACACAATACTGGAGTCACCTAATTCCTAGGGATGATGTAGGACAGGGTAGAGCAGCCCCTGTGGGTTTCTCAGACTCTTCACAGGAGGAGACAGTCCCCTCTTTCTCCTTTGATGCCACTAGTGACTTTGGATGCCTAGCCAGAGACTCACACAGACCATCGGCTTTGGGAGCCTCTGCCCTGAGACCGAGTATGATACTAAAACCACCATCTTCCTGGGGCAAGCACCTCATCAATAGCCTCTCCCTCTCTCTTCCTAAACACACAGAGCTAGGACTAGACTTTCAGGCACATGCTATTGTCTGTCCTGCCTGGGGGATGGAGGTGCCCCACAGGTAAAGCAGGTTTCCCCTCACAGACACGAAGCCCCCAAGGACAGCACCACCTGTATGCCACTCCACTCAGCTGGAGATCACCCATGATCTCGGGTCAGCACCGTCATAGGTGCCTTCTTCCTCACTTTGCCTCTGGCTCTCTGAAGCCATGGGGACTTCCTCTTCCTCCACCTCACCTGCCTCTTTCAGTGTAGTCCCAGTCTGCATCCTCTCAACTCCTTCAATACCTGACTGATGAGCCATGGGGCAGGGCTCTTGCATGGACCACCCTCAGGCTAACTCCACCTGCATCACCTCCCGTGTGCTCTGGGGAATTGTACTCCCCTTAACATTTTCACTGCGCAAGCCACATTCAGATGAATGGCCATCTCCTCTTGGAACAACAATTCACCGAGAACCCCATGGAGCAGAGCTCTAGTCTGTTACACGTGAAGTTGTCAGGAATTAAAATCAACTCAATAGCAGTGTGTTTTATTTCTTATTTCTTTTTTTGAACTATCAATGGAAAATCCCTTTTCCCTGAGTAAGGCCCTCTAATTTGCCTTTGTCCTCTATAGGGGACGTCAGTATCCCCCAGCATGTATACATTGGACTCAAGACTGATGTCAACGTCTGTGATAAATACATTACAGGCACCCTCGGTTGCTTTGGCCTTAGAAATGATCACTAAGCTCATGCTGATCTAGCACTCTGATACGTTTCTTGTTCTATGTCCCTGACCCTCTCATACTTGCATAACCCAACCTCACTTCATTTGAGCCCAGAGCCCTCAGACTCGTCAATTCTTCACCGAGTGGCCCTTTTCTCACCCTATAGGGAGGAGGTCTTCTAGACAACTCTGAAGCATTGGTATTCCACCCTAAGTATCCTCTCACTAGAAGCCTAGAACCCTTTACCATAGTGCAAGATTCCCAACACTTGCCTTGGAGCCCCATAGCCCCTTCTCGGTTGTCCAGCCTCCCTTTGGGAAAGTCTTCAGACTGGGATGACTTTGACCGCTACAATTGGTGGTATTTATCCGCAGCTGGGTCCTGCTGCTGCCTGGCAATTACTTTGCTCATCTATTAATGACTCCCTGTTGCGTGACACACAGCAGCTGTTACAAATCGTTCCCACTCTACTCCAACCCACAACCACATCCTCACCTCTAATCATCCGACTATATTTTAAAAATAACCCCACCTTTTATTGCTTCCTTCCTATCACAGCAAAGTTCCTCTCCTTCACCCAGCAAAGGAGTGGTAATAAATATTTAACACTGTCTCTTTAAAACAAAGCAAAACAGTAAGAAAAGAAAACAATAAAAGCCACAGAGGTCTGGTGTGCATTCTTTGTGGACTCCCGTGGTCCCTAATTCTGTTGAGGATGACTTCCTTCGCTCTGTGGAAAACTGGGAAGGGGCAAGACAATAAGACTTCATGAGCCGTAAGGACCCAGCCCAACACACCATGGTCTTTCTTCATCATAACATGTCCCTGATTTTCCAGTTGACTTCTGTCCTCCTTCTCCTCAGAAGAGAGGGGATGGCCTCTGCCACAGATGTCTTCTCACCCTTTCTGACTCCATCGAGGAACTTTTACTGTTACTCAGTCCTCTTCTTCATTTTCAGTCTCTTATGCACCCCTATTCCTTGTCACACAGATTCCTTGGCCCAAACAGCTACTCCATAGATTCCTTATCAAAAGAGTAGGGGCCGGAACCTGGCCCAGAGAGAGGTCTGCTTCTAAAAGGGTCCCGTCTCAGAAAACCCTTGGGAACATCGCTATACTCTGCCCATGTAGGGGTCACCCTGAGTCAGAATCGATTTTGTATCAACTATCAAAACTAGCCCTGGTCCCACCAACTTGCTCAGAGTGCTGCCTCCCAACAAGCATGCCATGCTCTCCCCATCTTTCAGTATGCCCAATGCCCAGCCAGATTAACACATTCACAAAAACATAGATGAGCACAGCTTAGATACACCATGACAATTTTGTGATGGGGATTGCTTGGGTGGGTGTTCAGCGCTTCAACAGACACTATGAAAATAGATTTGTGGTTTTTGTTTTAGGTGATAGAAGAACTAATTACGTAATGTAATTTGCTGGAGTTGGGGGCGGGGAGAATATACAGCCACACAGTGCTTATTTGATGAAGATGTGCCCCTCCCTGGCCTGTGGGCCATGATGGTTAATCAACGATTGTGGACAAACAGTATCTCATTACCTCTGATGGAGCTGCCCCCATTGTCTCCTGGAAGCCACGAGAGAGTAATGGAGGAAGACGTGGTTTTCGATACTGTGAGCCGAGGCTGATCGGGAGGAACTAGATAGGAGACAATGTTTGAAGAAAATTGGAATTAGTTTTTCCCCTCTTTCAGCTTCCTGAACAGTCATTTTACCAAATCATTTTTAACAGCCATTTATTAAATAAATGTTTTAGGTTGCCAAAATATGCAATTCACTTCTGTCAAAATGTCTAGTTCGTTGATATCCTGGGCTAAAGAGAGAGAATTGAGTGAATCTATTATTTAAGACAATTGGCTCTCACAAAAACTCAACCCTGATTCTACTTTGATTTAGAGCTCACTCATTTCTCACCAATCTTTTGAATTTCTGAGTTGCTCATCACTAATTGAAATCTTCTTTACACTTACAAAAGATGCAAGACATATTTCATCCTGCATTGCAGCCAGGACCGAAATGAGGAAGCTCCTGGCATCCACTCAGTTGTTCTGCTTTTATCAGGAAGGGGAGGAGTAAACGGTGGGTGTACTGGTGGGACGCAGCTGGTCCCCCACTAATAACCTCCCGATTCCTGATTTGAAGCTCTTTGGCAGTGCCACTGACAGTCCGTTTCCATAAAGATTGCAGTCAAGGAAAACTTAGGGAGAATTCTCTTCTCTAGTACATGGGGCCACCATTCATTAGAACCAACTCAACACCAATGAATTTGAGTTGCTTGTTGGTTCGGTTTTTGTTTTGTTTTAATATGTCAATGCAGTTGCCATGGAGTCAACCTAGACCCATGTACACCAGAGTGAGAACTATGCTCCAGAAGGTTCGTGGGTTTTAGTAAGTGATTGTCCAGTAAACCATCAGGTCTTTCTTTAACACACCTCTGGTGGACTTTTGACACCCACCCACCACCACCACCATCACCACCCCAACCCCCACCCTGAGTCCTGGGAGTCAAAGGTGTCCTGTTGAATGCAGCATCTGAACTTGAAATTTTGTGCAAGTTTGAAAGAACTCATATATCTAACTGATAGACCTCCATATTATTTTAAACTGGTTCTGAGGGCAGAAATATCAAAGAAAGTAGTAAAAACCTGAATTTGATTACCCAACTTTCATAGAAAGCTTCATGTGCTCTCTTTTTTCCCCTCTTGCCTCTGGAAGAAGCAGCTTGATATATTGACCCAAGGATTGTTCGACCCATCCCTCCAGAGTCATAATAGAGTGTCTGTCTTTGAAAATGCCCCGGGAATCGCCAGACTTTAATTTACTTGAAATTCCAGATCAATGTTGCAGTTTTGTAAATGTCACCTGCTTCCTCTCACTCTCTAACTGCCCCCTTACTCTTCCTGAGATAATATTGATTTTATTTTTACTTGTTATAGTTTATTAAGTTGACAACACTTAAATCCAAAGCAGCATACACCTGGATATTTTTTACTAATGGAATATAAAACTGGGGCCAGTCATTTGGGAATTTTATGAACAATTTAAAAAATCTTGAATATATTATACATTTTTTTGCATATGAGATATAAGATGGGGTGGGGGAAACCAAATGCCATGTAGTCAACTTACTGCTAAACATTCTACAAGTATTCTTAAAATTTCAGTTAGTTCCTTTTACTTACATTGCGTATAAAAATGTACTTGATTAGCAGCAAAGAAAGAGTACGATTGAGATCTTTTGTCTTAAATTTTTTTTGTTTGCACTTTTTGAATTATTCTTATATATGTGGAAACTGCAGTTAGAGGAAATTTTAATAGCTTCTTAATGAAGACTTTTTCAGCGAGATACATATAAGAAAAAAAGACATTTTTCATTCTACCCCCTAAAATATGAACTGTGCTAACTTTGGGTTTCTGAAAGCTTTCTCAAAAAAATTTCTCCGAGTCATTTAATTGCATTTTCTAAAAGGAATATGTGTTACTATTGTAACATGAAAATAACGGGCTAGATGTCTATTTTCATATTTGTTTCATTTGCATGCATAAAGGCCTGATTTGCATACATGCAAGCAAGACATCATTGAAAAGTATCTAAATTTTGTACCTTGTACTTGTAAATTTAAAATAATTTCATCAGATCCCCAGTTATTGTTGGCGATGCAGCTGTAGTAGCCAGAATCTTCTGCTTTCACGGTGCGGATAATGAAGCTCCCGTTGCTGAAGATACTCCTTCGCCCATCAATCGTCACCAGGCTGGGTGTCCCGTTACTACCTCACAGGAAAAAAAATGCACAGATTAAAGAAATTACAACCCCCATTAGCTGAAGGTGGGGAGAAGCACACAGACCCTCTTGGAAGCAAATGGTTCATTTGGAAGCTTTGTATCTCTTTTACCAGTCAAGTACTATACTATGCTTCTAGAAATAAAAATATTCAAAGAACTCAAGTTTTGTTCTTTGTAAAATGTGCTTCCTCAAAGGCCACATTTGTGCCAAGGAACTGGGTTCTGCATTGAGGCAGGGGGGCTCCTCACACACTCCAAAGGCAGTCGGGTTTCCTATGGGCTTCTCCCTCCAGTGCATGGGCCTGGCCACTCTCTCTCTTTGGCATTTTCTTCTTCCGGGATTTTCTTCTGAAGGCAGAAGCATCAGTTTCACTAAATCAGGCTTCCACATGCAGTGGCAGCTACCTTTTAGGGTGTCTTGTAGATTCACTGAAAGCTGCTCATATCTTAGGTAGGAAATGAAATGTATTTCAAGTTGGGTGACCTGATTCTAGTGAAAAAGAGTTCTGCACACTCATAACCATTGTCAAGGTAATGGGCAGTCTAGTAGTCTGAGGTCTTCAGCCAGAAGGGGCAGTTTGATGTTGATGGGTAACTTATTTGCATGGGATTAACTGACATTAAATGTCATGAAAGAGGCAATCGCTGGATCACTTCAATATTCAATATAGTATGTCCTCTGAGTATTCTCATTTGAAAATAGTTATACTTCTGCTCATATCAAATCTCATTACTCACAAGTGAATCTCAATTCATATTCATATCCATAAATACCCCTCCTAACAAATGTGTGTGTATAATGTATCCTATCCTATAGATAGGAACCCTGGTGGTACAGGGGTTCTGCATTGGACTGTGAGCCACAAGGTCCGCAGTTCAAAGGCACCAACAGCTCCTCAGGACAAACACTGGACTTTCTACTCACCTCACAGGTCAGCATTAATCAGATGGCAGCGAGTTTGTTTTTTGGGGTATCCTATAGAGAATATACATATATGTATCTATGTGTGCATATACATATGCATACATATGTATTTACCATATTTGTCAGACCACACAGCACACTCCCCCCGCCCCCAAAAGAAGTAGGGGTGGAAACAAGGGTGCATCCTATGGCCTGAAGGTATGGTATCCCAGAACATTTGTGGATGATCCCATGCACCCACTGTCTGCTGCTGTTTGCATGCTGCAGATGGCTGTGTGTCAGGGGGAAGTCATGACTCCTGGGGTCTCCATGTCAGTCAGCTTACATGATTGGCACAACGTACGCCTCCCCACATTTGTGAGTGAAGGTGATGATGGTTCTTAATACCACTGTTGAGTTTACACTGGTCAATATTACCGTATTTTGCCTTATTTTAATAAGTATTTTAGTATACTGGTCCTATTTGGTTCAAAATTTTTTTTCCTTGCTTGCCTGCTCTAAAAACTGGGTGCATCTTATGGTCTGAAAAATACGGGACTTACATCCATACGCACACATAAATACTCCCTAACAAAGACATATATCCTATTCTATATATGTATATCTATCCTGTATCTCTGTTTAATTTATCTGTCTGGGTCTCCAGTTCCTCGGCAGTCAAATGGTTACTGAATTTGAGTGCTAACTTCAAAACGCCTCTGAAAGAAGGCCTGGCGGTGGTGATCCAGGTGCTAACACAATCAGCCACCAAGAATCCCATGGAGCAGAGCGCTACTCGGGCACTCCTGGGACTCCGTGAGTCAGCACAGACTATTACCACGAGATATGTAAGGGTCATATATGCTACATCCATATTTCCTCCTCTGAAGGAGAAACAGCACTTAAAATATGCAGTTATCAACGCTTTTCTTTCTGTCTTGACTGTGTGTATTTTAGTAACAACTGCTGGCTATGGAAAATCAGATTTTACACTTCTGAAAAATCAGATTCGACACTGCTGCAGGAAGCTTCTCACAGCCCTTTGGTTTAGTTCGAGATGGCTGGTCTATTGTCTGGGAAGGAGAGGAGATACATGCTTCGTCTCCTTGGGTACCTAATTTGAGTACATTCATCTCAGGTACGCAGACCAATTCCATGATAAGATACAGTAAGCCTCCACAAAGTTGACTGGATTGAGCAGATGATTTGGCTTATAAACATTTTCTTGTGAATTAAAGGCAAAATCTTAGGGTGGTACTAAACATTCACATTGGGTTACTGGTTACCTGTCTTTCATCCACTTGACTGCAGGAGATGGGTCCCCAACTGCTTTACAAGGCAAGACGATATCTTTCATCCATGGAGTCGTCACTGTCCCACTGAAGGTCAAGATGCGTGCAGGAGCTGGAACACCAAGCCAGCCAAAAGTCCAATTACTTCAGAGTTTGTCTACAGCTGGGGCCCGAATGACCTTCCCCGATGAAGTAATTTATACAGCAAGCAACTGCAACATTGTTCATTACTGTTACAACTGTTCTCTGGTACCAGGGAGATGGTTTTTTTTTATTATAAAAAAAGAACAAAGAACTAGCTGAAAATCCTCATTGTAGCCTTTCCCTTTTCTTTTCCCACTGACGGAACACAAGAAGCTAAATTAAATACATGGGGCTCCATAAGCCAAGCAGCTACAAGCTGTGTTTTCTATGAGCCAAATTATTTTCTAAAGCCTTTATTAAGCAATTTATCTTCACACCAAAACTGCACATTAAAATATACTTTTAATATTGGAGAGAATAGAGACCACAAAACATAAAGCCCAATAATGCAGGGAGACAGGACATGGGAACAGTTTCCATTTATCAATTTTGTGGTACTTTCTTGTCTCTCTGATGTCAGCTTCATCTTCAGCATCGACATGAAGGAAAATGAACATCTATGGAGGGATCAATCCTCTCTTAGAGGAACCACCATTTTCTTGGGACAATGACTCTGATGTCTAGGCAGAAGGATCAGTCAGGGGTGTCTGGTATTGGTTTTGTCCCCCAGTAACTGATAGGTACATGCAGCAGAGATGAGACAGTGTAGACAGAGCAGGCCTGCTCTAGGTAGAGGAGTGGCTGAGCAGTTACAAGTACCCAGAGACACCTCCTGGCCTGACTCATGTAAGGCGAGGGAAACACCAAGAAACACATCTTCCAGAGCCAAAATGATCTGTCTGCCTGACCTTTGCTAAATATGTGCATCTTAATTTCTTAGGTTCTCAAACTTGTTTGGCCTACTCTTCCTTTTAAAGTTAAAAAAAAATTACTCTGTGGCCCTTTGGCAATTAAGAACTTCTTCACTATGGGTCAAAATTGAGGGTAAAGTGTCAATATCTGTTTTTGCAGCCCCACTAGATCATCCTAGTGACTGCCTCTGACACATGGTGTTAGTCCAGGTAGACTGGAGAAACAAATTTATAGACACACATACATGTATAAGAAAGAGGTCTATATATAAGAACAATTGAATATTGAGAAAACACCCCAGGCTAGTCCAGATCAAGTCCCTAAGTCCAATATTAGCCCGTATGTCCAATACCAATCTATAAAGTCTTCTTTTGACTCATGAAACACATACAAATGAAATCGAATGCAGGAAGATCATAGGCCAGTGGGTGGGAATAATGGATTCAATGTACATTCAATGGTGCTATAAGCATCTCAGCACTGAGTCTCCATGTGGCTTCTCCAGTACCCAGGGTTGTATCAAGGGAGGTCCATATGGCTTCTCCTCAAGGATGTCTCACAGGAAGTCAGCCTTGTAAGCAGAGAGTCTCTAAGAGAGTGAGTGTTGGCAGTAGAGAAAGATAGTGTCTCCTAGCTCTAAGAAGGAATCCAGGATTTCCCAGAATTCTCAGGAGAAGGCCATACCTACCCAGAGACCTCACTCGATATGATCTGATTGACAGAAGAGATTCCACCTCTTCACACCTAATCCTCACCACCCATGGTATGTTTCAATTTGGGAAACAATGTGTAACCTGGGCAGATGTATGGATATAGATCACAGCTGGAAGGCAATTTCACTGTGACTCTATATCCATAAGGATGGGACCAGAGTTCAGACTCCTGCACAATTCTCTCTTTCAGTGTTTGGATTAAAAGGAAATGGGAATGTATAGATTGTGATGAATTGTATGAGCCCCCAATAAAATGATTTTTTGAAAAAGGGAATGGGAAGCAGATTCCCCAGAAAAGTTCTAGAATGGCAGAAAAGGTGAAGTTTCCCAGCGTCAACTCATTATAAAACCATCCTGGTCAAACACATGCACCTTAGTCTTTAAGCTCTGCCAAACTAATCAATCCTCTTAGGGCTGTTGTCAGCCCTATGGGCAGGAGTGCAGAGAAGAGGAGGACTCCAAAGCTGGGCTTCCTTTGTGCAATAAGTCTCAGAGAAAAGATCAACCACTGTTTAGAGCAACTTCACCTTCCTAAAGGCAAACTTGAGGCTCTGCCTTCTTAGGGCAGGCTTCGCTAAGGTGGAACCTGGGGTGTACTTCTCTGTGCCCAGAAGTGGCTTTTACTGAGGGAGGCATCACTTCACCTGCTTCCTCATTTCTAATTTTCCTTCATGATAACAAAAGAGATTCCAGTTCAGGAAGTATTCAGGTTTTGCTCAGGTTAATGCTGGGCTTTTTTTTTTTTCCATTTCAAACTTTACAGACTGTCATTTTATAGGAGGGTGGAAGTTCTCAAAAGTAAAATAGGGTGAGTATAGTAGTTCGCCTAGACTCAAGGGAGTTGAAATTTTTTAATATGCACCTCACTGGTTTACATCAAAATTCAGAAGTTACACAAATACTGGGTGTGTATGAATATTTAGAGAAAACATGCATGTTTTTCCATCTTTTGTCTAGAGTCTTCCATTCTATTAGTGTATTACAGTGTATTACAATACACTAAAGTTCTTTACAATGCTATTTATAACCTTGTAAATTAAATCTGGGGCTTTGGAACTGTTTTCCACTAGCAATGTCAAAACCACTTATGAGATCTACTTTATCTTCAAGTCCAGCAGGTGTCTCTAGAATTCACCCCCAGTGAAGCAGTAGGGATGTAGAGAGTCATCGCTAAAATATACTTGAGTATAAGTCGACCCCAATATCAGCTGAGGCACCTAGTTTTACTATAAAAACCGCATTAAAATGTGCTGAAAGACTCAGTTTGTCCATGAGTCATATATGGTATTTCAACTGCAAACAAACAACAGAACTCTCCAGACCTATGACTCTGAAACTGGAGCAGGCAACAGAATCACCATTGCTAATATGCCAGTTTCCCACTGTGGTCTGGTAGATTCACCAGGTCACTGGTGGCCTCAGAGAATCTCTCTTAACAATGACCCAGGTAACTGCGATGAGGAACTCTGTAGCTCACAGGTAGCCCTGGGGCTCACGTTCTCTTGGGCAAAGGCTGTGTCTTCCACACTGCCCCAGGTGGACTTCCTCTAGCAGAGAGTCCGTGCTTCCATTCTGTCAGCCCCCCACAAAAATCCCCTTCTTGAATAGAGGGGTTGGGTTTTGAACTCTACTACCCATCAAGGTTGATAGCTCAAAAACCATCTACTGCTCCACAGGAGAAAGATGGGGCTTTCAGCCTCAGAAACTCACAGCAGCAGTTCTAACCTGTCCTCTAGATTTGTGTGGTGGTTACATAATCTCTTGTCAACTTGAGCAAAGGGTTGGGGTTTTGCCTGTCGGTCAGGTTATAGCCAATGATGCCTGTGTGTGGGTATAACCTTCTCCTGAGGATTCTGGGACCTCTTCTCTTCCTCCCTGGAGGTGGGGCACACTCCCTCTCTGCTTTACATTCCTGTTGGTAAGACACTGGAACCAAACTAGTGGTAGCTAGAGCCCTGGAGTTGGAGGAGCCACGAGGAGAGCCACACCAGTGCTGAGATGCTTCCACAGACTTTTCACCCACTGGCCTGTGATCTTCCTGCTTTTGGCATCATGGCATGTGCTGTGTGAGTCTGTAGAAGAATTTATGGACTAGAATCAGGTAATATGGGTCATATTGAACTAATGGACTTGATCTGGACTGGACTGGACTGGGATGTTTTCTTAATATACAATTGCTCTTGGATATTAAACTCTCTCTTAGACATATATGAATGTCTCTGGATTTGTTTCTCTAGTCAACCCTGACTAACACAGTTTTCTAAGGGTCAGCAACAATTTGATAGCAGTGAGAACCCATCCATAGATTTAGATGCCTGCCATTCAGCCTTGGATTCTAAACTACAACAAACAACCTGCAAAGACCTATTCTGCCTTTGGGTGTGGCTGGATCTTTCACTTTAATGGCTGGCCAGTGTCTGTCTTTTGTGGGTGGTCTCTGCCAGACTAAATGACTTCCCCATTCCTGATACAATCCTTAGCTCAGCACTGAGGCATAAACTACATCTAGGTGAACCATAGCTGTAGGTAAACCTCATTTGGACATGAGAAATAGAACATTTCTAGAGAAACTGATATGAAGGAGAATTGGGGGACTTCTGTATAAGGAGGAGGAGCCCACATAGAGTTGCAGTTTGAAACCAGCAGCTACTCTGAGGGAGAAAGACGGGGTTCTGGGCCCATAAATAGCTACCATCTCACAAACTCACAGGAGCACTTCTACCCTGTCCTGTAGCATCACTATGAGTTGGCCTCAACTGGATGGCAGTGAGTGAGGGGTTTGGATTTGGTATAAGAAGAAGCCCTGGTAGCTTAGTGAGTTACACACTGGGCCACTAAAAGGTTAGCAGTTCAAACCCACTAGCCAGTCCACAGGAGAAAGGTGAAGCTTTCTGCTCCCTTTAGGATGTATAATCTTCAGAACCCAGAGGGGCAGTTCTATCTACCCTGTCTTACAGGGTCACAATGAGTAAGAATCAATTAGAAGGCACCATGTGTTGAGTTTGAGTGTATATTTGAAGAACTCTTGATGGTACAATGGTTAAGTGCTTGACACCTAACCAAAAGGTGGGTGGTCACTCCATAGGAGACAAAATAGATCTCTTCCAAAAATATTTACAGTCTTGGAAATCTGACAGCTGGACTCTGTAGTTCTACTCTCGTTGATAGAATCATCACGGAAACCCATAGCAGGTAGTTCTCCTAGATCCTCTAGGGTTGCTATGAATCGGGATCCACTTGATGGAAGTGCACCTTACAGCAGAAGGTTGCTAATGAAGTAGAATCCCTCCATAGCAATGTACTACTGTATGTGGGTAGGATCTGCAACCTCAACTGGACTCAGTATTCTGCCAGTTCTATGTCTTTAGTAAATTTCACATGGACTTGGCTTCTCGGAAATGATTTCCTATTGCCCCCTGTCTTCTCAAACATCTGATCTTCCACTCACCATCCCCAAACTGAGAGAGAAAATGGTGGGAAGTTTCTGCCCCCAAATCTATAAGCCCCCTGGCATCTGCCCTGTTCTCCTTCCTGGTTGTCCCCATTGGAGGAGGGGCACCTCTTCCATTCACAGGTGTTCAGATGACTGCTCTAGCTTCCCTAAATGCCATCTGCTCTCTCTCTCTCTCTCTCTCTCTCTCTCTCTCTCTCTTGTGCTATCCATCTTTCTTCACTCCCAGCACCCCCATCTCTATGGATTCTTCCCATTATCATTATGATAGCAAGCATATTTAAAACAATAAAAGTAGAATGTTTCCTTGGGCATGACCCACTCTCAGACGTCTCCCTTTGTCTACACTTCTTTTAAATGATGTGTGTGTTTCAAAACTTTCCCATGAACTATCACCTTCCTGACCTCTTAGTCCCTCGAGCGATCTCCTTTTTCTCCGCCGTTGTGCTCACCGAGGTCAACGAGGTCCTCCTCACTAGGAGGCGCTCTGCCAAAAGGACTCTACTCTTTAGACCAGATCCACTTCCTGGCCCAGCAGCCTGCTTCCGTTTTTCACACTCTCCTGGGTTTTCCTCTTCTCTGGCTGTACACATGTTGCTGGGCAACCCTCTTCTCCTCTCTTTGACTCACCTGTGAGATGGCATCACTCACAGTGCCATCCTGTCCCTCTATCTCCTCTGGATGCCTCCTCTCGCCCAGAGGACCGCATTCACATCTGGCCCTCCACAGGTAGCTATGTGCTGGCCACACTCACAGTTTCACCTGTTGAGGCCTAGTGCATACCCCGACTTCACAGACATTTCTGAACGGATGGTTTTCAGAATCCCCAAAAGAAAAGTGACCAGATTTTAAGCGGGACACCATCGACTGAGGCGAAGGGGAGGTTCTTGATTAAAAATTTGGTCTACATGGAACAACAAAAAATGTACATGCAATGCAAAAATAGTATTGAAATATATTTATTTAATTTTAAAATGGTGCAGGATGCAGGACAAATTTTTAAAAAGCGGGACATCTGGTCACCAAAAGGCAACATGTTCAGTTTTCAACTCTCAATCCCCTCTCACCTCTTTCAAAGCCAGTTTCTACCATAACCAGGATACCTCCTCCTCCAATAACTCTTGTGAGAATTCTGGGTGCATTCTTGTGGCTCCCCTTTCTCTCATATGACCCATTTACTACCAAGCTCTTTCAGGTCTCTATCAAAAACCTGTCTCCCACCAATCTGTTTTTCTAATCCTCACTGTTTCTGTGATTGTCCAAGCCACAACCTCCTAAGGCTGCTTGTTCTGTCCTCATTATTTTATGCTCCCTATTTCTTAGCTAACATATCCATAAACATGTTGCTAGGAGCCCATGGAAGTACAGTCAGCATCTTGAAATATTAGTTTACTCTTTCAGATCCCTGGAGACCATATTGGTAATAAATTGCCAGTACTATGCATTCAAAGATCAGGGCCATCTCCTGCTGGCCTGGATGTGTGGTACATCAAATTATACTTACAAAACACACACACACACACTAACCCTGAAAAAGTGAATGGCAGCATTTCCTAGAAGTAGAATAAGAATATACTGCTCAACCTTAAACTGCTAGCTCCAAGGTCAGTGGTTCAAATCTACAAGCCACTCTGTAGGAGAAATATGTTTGCTCCAGTGAAGGTTTACAAAACCTTGGAAACTCTGTAGAGGGTTGCCACGAGTTTGGGCTGTTTTTGATGAGGGCTGTGAGTGACATTAAGCTTTCAATGTCACAGAAGTATATGTGCTTTTAGGAACGTGGGGTCTTTGGAGGATCTGTCTTCCCAAAGGTACTTAAGACCTTTGTGTATAGCATTCTATCAGGAGAAGTACAGACTATGATGCTCTTATATGTGTAGCATTGCCAATTCCATAGTCAAAACATAGATACACTATTTATGAGTTCTATGACGTTTATGAAAGTAGAACTTTCTTGGGAAGTTGTCATGTAGTACTGTTCGTCTACCCAAAGGAGCGGATGGGAATTCCTTTTTTACTGATTTTTACAGACACTCTTAATTACAAAACCACTCCCTCCTAGTGGTCTGGTTTGCACAAAAGCCCAGTGCTGGTACGTAGCAGCCCTCTTTAGGGGCTGATACACTTCCTGTGAAATCTATAGTGAGAAATCAGGGTCTTACATAGGCAGTAGCCCACCTTTAGCTAACGGCTCCACGGTGATGATTTCACTGCTGTTGCCCCTCCCAGCCGAAGTCACTGCCACCACCCAGACGCTGTACTGGCGATTCCGACTCAGGTTAGGGATTCTGTAGGAAAATGAGTCAGGGGAGGCTTCGAATTCACTGATAACCTGTGAGAGGAGACATAAATGTTCTCACATTCAATAAGGCAAATGACACAAATGGGTTTCCTAAGTAAATGGTTATTAATATGCTACAGTTACCAACACCTTATCTGCTTTAACCAATAAAAGCTATACTCTAGGTATGAGTATTTTTCTCCAGAAAAAAATGAGAGTTGCAACACACCAAAAAAAATTGTAGTGACTTTAGGTGACCTAGACTTTCTATTTTCTATACAACAGTGTTGAGAGCCACCAGGGAGTAATTTCATCAGTGAGTAATTTAACCCTGACAGTTGTTAGTGATAACACTTCTATTTTTAACCAAGATCGATCGTTAAGTACCATACTTAGCCTCTGAAGTGACACAACCAAAAATCATATCCAATATAACAACAACAAATGGAAAGGCATTGCCTATACCAAGCAATGAAGAACAATTATTCTTGAAAGATAGGTCTTAAACAAAAGAGGCCACTCCTACAGATAGTTTCTATTTCGGGGGGAGGGGGCAGAGGGAGGGGTTAGGGGTGCATGCAACACAGAAGGGTAATACCTGCACTTCCTCCAGATTTTGTGCTACTGTCCCACAGGGTCCGGACTGGAATTGTCAGACAGAAATGAGAAAAAGACTGGATTTCATGGGACTCACTCTCTGTCTTTGATTGCTTTTGCTGCCTCACGACCCCATAGGACAGGGTAGAACTGCACCTGTGGGTTTCTGAATCTGTAACACTTTATGGGAGTTGGAAGTCTTATCTTTGTCCCCTGAAGCTTTAGAATTGGTGATCTTGAAGTCAGCAAGCCCACATGTAACCACCTGTGCCACTGAGGACTCTCATAGGACAGAAGAGCTAAAAGGAAAGAACTACACACAGAAGAAACCAGAGGTCCACAGTGACTTCTCTTGGTTCTCTAGTGAGGGACAGAAGACCGGAGAAAGAGCCAGCTGAAAAAAATGGGAAGTCATTGTTCCCAGAACTACTCATACAAGCCCACCGCCAGCAGTCTGCAAAATCTTGAGCTTAATAAGGCAGACAGGGGGCGGGGAGGGGGGGGGGAGTTGAGCATAACATATAAAACTCTTTACTCAGTGGTAGGAAAAAATTAGCTCTAGGTTATTATGCCTAACAATCTTACATGTAAAGCTGGAAAGCCCAAACAGTAACTTAAGTAATTTAATTGTATCCCAGAATAAAGCTTAAGACTATTTATAGAAATAACAATATCCAGGCCCAAACAAGGTAAAATTCACAAGTTTGGCATCCAACAAAAATTTTCCAGGCATTAACAACACAGTTGCCTAGCAACTGATGGACGGATAAGCAAAATGTGTTATAAACATACATTAAAATATTATATAGAAACACAAAAGAAATCAGAATTGATAGATGTCATAACATGAATGAACTTTGAAAGCACTATACTAAGTCAAAAAGGGCAGTCACACACACAAAATAAAACACACACTTATAATTCCCATTGTTTGAGATGTCCATAATTGGCAAACTCACAAGGAGAGAAAGCATAATGATGGTTTCCAGGGAGCGGAAGAAGGAGCTAGATAACAGGCTATGACCTTGTATATATATGAAGTGTCTCTTTGGAGTAATGCAATTATTTTAAAATTAACTCATGGTGAATGTCATACAACTAAAAATCATTGAACTGTATACTTTACAAGTGTGAATGGTGATATACGATTATATGCATGACATATATAAATAAATACCCAGGTGCCAGATATGCAAAGGAACAGAAAAATATAGCTTATAAGTATACAAAATAATAAAAAACATATGCAGAACATACCCAGATACTATGTTTTGCATCCAAGACAACTGTTATTTTCACTGTTCACTCCAAATCATTAAGTAGAAGCATTAAAGGTATAACAATGATAAAAATCAGATATAAAAGATATAATGCATGAGGTGGAAAATATATGGGAGGGGATTAGAAGTCAAACCTTGCAGAAGAGAATTTGTAAACCTGAACAGACAGCACTAGAAACTATACAAAATGCAACAAAAAAAGAAAAGGGGGCGGGAAAATATCACCAGGCTAGGACACAAGGTCAGTAGTTCAAAACCACCAGCCGCTTTGTGGACAAAAGGTAAGGCTTTCTCCTCCTCCAAAGAGATACAATCTTGGAAACCCAGCAAGGGAGCACTACCCTGTCCAGTAGTGTTTCCATGAGTCTGAATCCACGGTGGCAGTGAAGATTGTGTGTCTGTGTGTAATTAGAATGACTTAAGGAGGGTACAAGGGGAAGAGAGCAGGGGAAGGAAGGAATTAAATGATATCTGAAAGTTTTCAAAATGATTAAAAAATTATATATATGTCATGTGGAGTTAATAACAAGTAAAATTCACAATAATGGAACATGGCTGGAATGGAACAATGGTATCTTAAGGTTTCAGACTATATGTGAAGTACATGTCACTAAAAATACACTGTGGTTAAGCTAAAAATATATACGACATGCTTTAAAACAAGCAATGAAATTACAATATGAAGAGTTATGGCTAATAAGTCATTAAAATAAACTAGGATCACAAGAAACTCAATGAATGCAAATAAGGTGAAAAAGGCCATAGCGAATAATATGCCAATAAAAATAAAAACGAATAGCAGGGCTCTACATATGACTTCTCTGGAGTACGGACAGTGGGGAAGTGGGTGAAGGGACACATCGGACCGAATTCAATATGAAAAAATAATAATGCTGTGTAAATTATTAAGGGTTCATGGGGGAGGAGGGAGGGTGGGGAAATATGGGGAGCTGGTATTGGGGGCCTAAGTGGAAGGAGGATGTTTCAGGGGAGGGGTGATGATGGCAACAGGTATGCAAATGTGGTATGCATACAATCGATGTATGTATTGATCATGACGGGAGTTATATGAGCCCCCAGTAAAATGATTTATTAAAAAACAAAACAAAATTAAAACAGCAGTGTAACAGAGTTAAGCCTAAAGTGATCACTAATTATATTAAATGTAAATGGTATAAAGCTTTCAATTAAAAGGCAGAGATTGCCAGGTTGCATTTAAAACATAACCAATTTTAAGCTGTGTACAACTAATATAGTTCAATTACAAAAATCTTAGTTGATTAAAAATAAAAAAAGTGGAAGCATAAGCCACAGAAACATTCAGCAATTAAAGCTGCAATGAGTGTATTACGATATTTTAAAGTAGTTACTGGAGTAAATGATATTGCCAGTGATACATAAGATTCTTCCAAAACAATAAAGGGGCCAATGCATCCAGAGGATACAATTCTGAAATGTATGTGCCTAATACCAGAGCTTGAAAAACCATTTAGAAAAAGCACTGAAAAACTTCAAAAAGACAGATCATCTGAGTTACTCTTATTTCTGAAAAGGTTTCCATGTGGTGCTCTGTGTTAGACACAAGATGCCAACTGCAAGAGTGGTGGATCAAACCCACCTGCTGCTTCACAGAGAAAGAGGAGGCTGTCTGTACCCATAAAGACTGACTGATTCAGAATCCACTTGACAATCATGCTTTTTGTTTTCACTTAAGGAAGCCAGGTATAATATATTGGTATTGGACCCATTATGCAGATTTGGAAACTAAGCTTCAGAGAGAAAGTGATTGATTGAAGCTAGAAAAAAGCGGAGAAAAACGCTAGAAATCACCGCTTTGGGTTCCAAGTTCAGGTTGTTTCTCCACCTTCAATATCACCATTTATGAATACTACAAATTATGAAGGGTAATGCCCATGAAATACTTCTAATTCTGTTAGTCAAATAAACCTCTGTATGACACTAACCTGAATAAACTCGGATAGCAGTTCTGCAATTAAAGAGGACTCAAATCTTAACTACACTTATTCATTGTCATAAAATCTTTTACTTCCTTGATCAAGTTCATGTGCATGATATACCTAGTGTCAAATAGGCAACTTATAATTAGATAAGACTCAGCTGATGGAAGTGAGACTATATAGCCCTGACACATATTCCTCAAGTTCATGTCTATATTTGCATGTGCACTTCTATGTATGCATGAATTTATACCCATAGCTGCCCCTCTCCAACATGCAACTTATACTTTTTTCAGAAATCAATGAGATAATTCATCCTTCTAGGAGTTCAGAAAGAATTTGGCTTGATTCCTGAAAAAACAAGGAGATAATCTCATGAGTGTATGTGTGTGTATTCTGTAATGTTCCAAGGCTATGTTGCTGCCAAATTAAGTTTGCAAAGCTCAATGATGTGCATATTATAACAATTACTCTCATTGAGCACAAAGTGTCAACAAAGAATTAAAATATATTTATAAAATAAGGATTTTCTGTAAAGAGTACATAGCTTTTACTTAAATTTCCATGAGGATCCTGTCTTTGAAGAACAATGGATTCTTGATTACCTCCAAGATACACATCTGATTTAATTTTAATCTGAAGCATAGGACATGGCAAAAGTCAACAATACAAATACAACTTCTTATGCAGCAATATGTGTTTCACAATTTACATGAATGATCAAGCAACAGCATAATTCAAAAGAATTTGGTTATAGAAACTTCCTCCAATTAGAGAAAAAAAACAGTAGGGATTAAAATGGAAGATAACAGAATTAAGCTCATTGTCTCCAGCTGATTATTTGAGAAACTTGGTTTCATTAATGCTGTCACCAGTTGATACATTACAGGATGTTCCTGACTGGTTTCTGCTCCTACAACTGCTTCCTAAGTCAGTTCTGACTTAAATCCAAGACTTGACTTTAAAGTTTTCATTATCGATCACCTTCCCTGATGTGCTGCTGTGTTATTTTCAACCCATCAGTTGCCAGGGGCATTTTTCTTCGAGATGTGGTCTGTCCCTGGAATATATTTACATACTCTGGCCATGTTTACTCTTACACTCTCAATCCTGCACTCTTATCTGGCTTACAGATTTGGGGCCATAAACCTGCACATCTCTTTGATTTCAGTTCCAACTACAAATATTGACCTTACTAGGCATTTCCGTTCCACCCATCAACCAGTAGAAGTCTCGAGCTGACCGCTTGATTGACTGAGTGTAGATGTGGAACTTGACAGTAACTCTAATTGTGCGGGTTCATTCCTTGAAGTAAGTCTCTCTCTTTTGTTCTGTGTCTGCTCTCTAGAAAACTCCATGACAAGGAATAAGGATACTTATGCATGTACCTTAGAGGAGAGAGATGGTCGTATGTCCAGAGTGGGCTGCTCTCTGGTAAAAGCATGTATTGTATGACGTGTGCCATTTATGTCAAAAGGTGTCACTTAATTATATAGGGGTCTAAGCCTACTACTATTAACAATTTGGAGAGGAGGTGAGTCCACTTAATCACAGTGACCTTGTAGGACATGGACAAATTGTCCCCTGGAGTTGCCAAAGCTGCCACCAGAACAGAAGCAGATGCCCCATCTTTCTCCCAAAGAGCAGCTGATGACTTCAAATCACCCATCTTTCCATTCGTAGTTGAGCACTCAGTGTTTGTTCCATCAAGGCCCTTTCCCTCAGGGCTAGAGAGGCCAGAAACATTTTTTGAAGGAACAGAGCATAGTGACTATTGCGTCCTTAGGAGGCTTTTCCTCCATCTTTTACCATCAGGTCCAGCGTGACTGTTGCTAGGGCCCATTGAGTCCATTTTCCCTCATAGCATCCTCACAGACAACAGAGCAAAACACTGCCTGTCTGACGTCCTCACAATGGTCATGTTTGCGGGCCCTGTTAAGGCCATCATTTCAATGCATCTCACTGAGGGTCCTCCTCTTTTCCCTCGACCCTCTATTTGACCACACACAATGTCCTCCTCCAGGGACCAATCTTTCCTGACTAAGTCTTGCCATACTGTCTTCCAAGGATCGTTCTCGCTGAACTTTTTTTGAGCCAGATTTGTTTGTTCTCTTGGTGGAGACATACAAGAGTGATTACATTTACATTTCACTATTGTTCTCTTTATTGGATATTATATATGTTTTTAACACAATGATCTAGTAGTGTTGAAGCACAGCTTTTTTCTGGGTATTTTTGGATACCTCCTTCATACATCTATCATAAGTTTGTGTTATCATCTTAGAAGACACTATTCTTTCTCATTTTACAAAGTCTGAATGTGTTGGTTCTATGAGAATGCAGAGTTAAACTAACATTCATTATTAACTGCTTCTCAATTGGAATGACTATGTGGTGGCCACGCTATTTGGGACTTGATCCTTCGGTGATTTTAGAAAAAGAAGAGAGAAGTGTGTTCACCTCTCTAGATCATAAGTTCCCACGTTTCTTTGGCTTACTGCCCTTTAAAAAAACCCCAAACCAAAATAACCACCTTAGTGCCCACTGATGATGAAAGCCTTTATCATAGTTCATAATCCTAGACCCATTATATGCGTCTTCTTTTGCTTCCCCCTGAAATGGTCACTGAGAAGGGCAGTCACATGCACTTTGGGAAATGTTGCTTTAGATGAAGGTGTATAATAAAGACAACCTAGAGGTTTTGTTTGTTTGTTTGTTTAGGGTGAAGAGAGACTGGTATTCTGTTTTAAGATAAAAAGTTAACATATAAAATATTTATGCCACATATGTTCATGATCTTTACCAGGCTCTCAAATATGTAGGGCATGTTACAAACTGCACTGTTGGTTTAGAAATGTGGGTAGGAGGTATCCATGGTGATAATAAATAGTTTAGGACACTTTAAGCCAATGAGGTGAATGTTCTCTATTATAGATTCCCAAACTTATTTGACATGCAGCCCCCTTTTTGGAAGAAAAATTAAAGAAATGATTCCATGCCTCCCTAGTACTTAAAAATATTATACTATAGCCCATAAAAAATTTAAAACTTCACTGCCATTGAGTGGATTCTGACTCAAAGCGACCCTATAACAAAGTAGAAGTGTCTCTGTGGGTTTCTGAGATTGTAACTGGTTAGAGGAGTGGAAAATCTTGTATTTACCCTCCTATAAACCATAGTTCAGGATAAAGTGTACCTACGTTTTCAATACCCCTGGATTGTTCCAGCACCCCACAGGGGGCAGTAACACTCACTTGAAACACTGTTCTATATGCTACCTTTTGAGCTGTGAAATCTCTTAATAGCATGACTAATAATATTAAGAGTTGTATAAATACTTCACTTCAGTTTCGTTTTATGTAGATCCACAATCCATGCCCTGACTAGCATCAGCCAAGAACTTAAATGACCCATTGCTTTGGGTAAACCTGGTGGAAAGGACCTCTTCAAACTGTTTAAGAATTAAGAAGTCACTTTGAAGACAAAGGTGCACCTGAAAGAGGTATCATATTGTCAAGCACCTCAAATACATGCAAATATGGACAATAAATAGGCATTATAAGATTGGTAAAGAATATGAAATAGACCATGGACTGCCAGAAGAATGAACACATCTGTCATAGAAGTTCAGCTGACATGATCTTGACATGTCAGCTGACATGAGGAGAAGATGGTGAGACTTCCCCACAGGAGAGCATCATGGTTCACATAGCAGAGGCCAAGAGATGCATGGAAACACCCTTAATGAGCAGGATGAACACAGTGGTTGACACAGGGCAGTGACTATGAGGATCCTGCAGGACTGGGCAGTGTTTTATTCTGAGGAACATGTAGTTGCATGGGTTGGAGCCAGCCATAAACAATGGAACAAATATTTGCTAAGTTTGAATTCATACTGATTTACTGTGTTCAATCCCTATACTTATTATAAGATTGGCTCTTGTCACCTAGGAACAAGAAATGATCATGACTTGATTTTAGTGGAATCATTACCCAATGAGGCAAGTAGGAAATCCTACTAAAACTTAAGGTGAAAATAAATTCCTATGGCTTCCACTTTAAAAAATCTTTCTGTCATAGCTGAAGTCATGGATTAATTTTCCATGATGCCTAGGAAAATAATGTGAAAAATTATGATTTTGAATCCTAAAAGTTACAGTCAAGTTTTGGGGTTTTTTTTTGTTTGTTTGTTTTTTACAACACTTCTGATATGTCTGCCTTCTTCCAGAGTGTCCTGGGAGTGGGGAATCCAGACAATGGTAGGGACTGCTGAATCACCCAAGACAGGCCGAGAGCTCACACCACAAGGGCTCTGCTTTTCTCTGTGTTTTCCCTTGACTTGACGAATGGTGGGCAGGACCTCGGATATCTAAGACATTCAACAGCACACTTCTCAAAAGCATGTAAGGGTTTTTAAAAAGTGACTCTTGCTGAGCCCCGGTGGCGTAGTGGTTGTGCGCGGGACTGCGGCCCACTGGGATGGAGGTTCAATTCCGGCTCCCAGGAGCAAAGGCTGGGCCTCCTACTCCCACCACCTGAGGGCAGTGATGCCTAAAATAAAATTAAAAAACAAAAAAGTGACTCTTGACCTCGTGTTTCAAGGCCAAGTCATCGAAAAGCTTAGGGCGCCGCCGTTGAAAACCTTGGAAACTGTGTCTGCTGGAGCTAGCCTCATTCCAGAAGCACTTTGACCTTGTGATGTGGGAGTGATATTTTTCCTTTCATCTTAAGACAACTTTCACTACTAAATAAGAAAAAAAAGTGGCAATGAATTATTCTAAGGGCTTTTTGGGGATCTGAAAAGATAACGCATAATTAAGGTCCCTGCACACTATTAATGGTTGTACTTGGTTATTAGCCAAAGGGTCGCTGCTTGAACCACCTCATGGCAATGTGGAAGCAAGATCTGGCAATCTGCTTCGAAAAAATGATAACCTCCCTCTCAGTTCTACTCTGAAGCATGTGGGGGTTCCATCAGTTGGTACGGATGAGTAGATGGCCATTAATAATAATAACAACATTTGCAAGAATTGGTGAATTTACCTCCATCTCGCTCTTACTCTTTAGCTCATATTAAGTGTTCAGGAGCACATTAATGCCCTCAACCAAGGACCATACCATATTTCCCTTTGCCAACACATGAACCTTCACTGTTGCCACTTTAGGCCATGCTGTGTGGTGGTTCAGGATCTCAGAGTGTGGGGTCTGAGCCTCTCTCCTCCCTCTGCTTGCTGTCCCTACTCTGTTCAGACCAATGCACAGTGCTGGCACCCATTATACTGGGGTGGACTGAGGACACGCCTGCTACACTGAAGTAAATTTAATATTGACCTAGCTATTGTATGAATGTGCTAGAAATAAAATGTGTAGTTAAGGACAATGGAGTTACAACAGACTGCTCAGATCAAATTATTCAGCACGTCAGATTGATGTGAAAATAATTCCACTCTACAAAATTTCAATTAACTTTTTAATGGAAAACTAATTCTATCAAAGAAATATTGAAACCCTGCTTTACAAAGCCCTGATATGTAATTAGTGAAGTGCAGTTTTAAAGAAACAAAAACCTCAAATGTTCTGATGTCATATATGTAGTGTTTATAGTGATTACAGACACACATACAAAACAAAACAATAAACAAACACAAGCCAAATAAAAGCTCTTCTCCATAGCAGAATAAACAAAATGGATGACTCTTTTAATTGAAGTGGAACAGTCATTTTAGAACACTTAAATTCCTTCCTTTTTCAGCCTGGATTCCATTAATAATCAACAGTTAGCTGGATCAATTTATGATTTTTCTTTTCTAATTCCTATGTGTAATATAGCTAGATCACTTGTCTTATCTTTACCAGAAGACTTTTGCTTTATCACACACACACACACACACACACACACACACACATACACACAAAGCTTCCTAGAGAAATACACTGGTAAAGCCAGCACTTGTCCAAGGGGGCAAATATGAATGCTCCTTGTTTTATTCCAACTCTGATGGTCTCTTCTGCACTTTGGTAATATCACCGTAAGCCATTTGCCATCTAGTGAACTCTGACTCCCAACCCCACATGTGTGTCAGCTCAGAACTGATCTCCCTAACTTTCAGTGGTTGGCCGTTTAGAAGGAGTTGGACTACATTGGGCTGAACACATCTAAATTCACAGCAGAATGTGTGTGGTCTTTATCGGTGCAGCCTGCCACACCTTTCTCCCTCAGGAAGTAGATCATGGCACCTTTTTATCCTGTGATGTCTGGGGGGACTGGAACCACAAACCTTGTTGCAGTCGTGGAGTTCTCGTTTCTAGTTTCCTTGGTTCTTTGGTTTCTTGTTCATTGTCATGTGACATCTTCCTCATTTATGCTCGTTAATTTCTGCGGCCAATTTGTTCTTTTTCTCTGCCTGATGTAGTTATCTAATGTTTCAATAACAGAAATATCACAAGCGGATGACCTGTAGCAACCACCAATATGTTCTGCACAGCTTAGCTTAGGAGGCTAGAAGTCTAAATCTAGGTCACCGGCCAGCTTTAGGGGAAAGCTGATCTCTGTGTTGGCTCAGGAAGAAGGTCTTTTTCTCATTCCGACATCTGTGGTCTAGGTGTCAATTGGGAATCTCCACGTCTTGGCATCAATCTTCCCTTAGCTCAAGGATGTTCTCTGCCCAGGTCCTAAGGATGCGTTCCACTCCCAACTTTTCTTTCATAATGGCCCTGAGATGCCTCTTTCTCTGCTTACTTGTTTCTCCTTTATCTCTCGTAAGATAGAAGGTCGTGCAGAAAACAACCCAGGGATGCGATCGTTATCTCAGGACACACACCCCACTCTAATTCCCTTATAACTAATTAGCTGATGACACCAGATCACATCATGGGGGGGGGTGCGGTGGGGGGGGGGTGATTATCACAGAAGTACCAAACTGGGTCACTACACACAATGGCCAAACCACTGAGAATTATGGCCTGGGCAAATTGTCAAGCATATGAGGAAGGGAGGACACAATTCAAAACATGGCAGTCGCCAAAGTGGTTAGGTTTAATACCTAATCCTTATACATAGTCTTATTAATATAACAAAGAAACCCCTCATCTCAAATGGGGCTACATAGGTTGATAAAGGAGTTAGAAACTTAAGACATTATTTTGTGAGAGCGCCATTCAATCTGTAACAGATACACTGAAAATATAAGATTTTGAAGATGACTTAGAATTGTATTCCATCAGAACTGGCTGTGAAACATTAGAGGATTTCCAAGGGAAATACTTTAATAATTCTTCAAGAATATACTTTACCAAGAATTTCTATAAAACCTGAATTTATTCTCACATGTCTGGGATGCTTAGGTACTAGTTTTTTCTCGAGGAAATGCTTCTAGGTCCCTTCTAGCCAATTAATTGAATGAGATCCTAAGGGCTAGAGTAAAGTTGTGGTTCTTCCCAGGGGCACAGAAAGCCCAGCAGATGCCTGCCACACAGAAGTACTCAATAAAGATATGTTAAATAAGTGATTAATTGCATTTCTGCAAATGGAACATGATGTTATGTTCTCCAGCACACATTAGGCATCTTCATAATTTTGAGTTTTGCCGTTACATGAAAAAAAAAGAGAGAGAAAGATTAGGCCATTGAGAAAGAACAGTGGAAGAATTATTCCACATTAGTGACTCCCTCGCATCCCCCACTCCAGGTAATGGAACTGTATTATTCAAAAGCACAGGCATAGTATCAATTTTTTTTTCTGGAATAGAAAGTATCTCAAAGCATATTATTTCCTGCCTTCTTAAGCAGAAACTTCATTATGCAATTTAACTTCTACTGAATGACTCACAGTAGTAATCTATAAAACTTAATTCAAGACATTTATTTACGAACCACTATTTGGACCTAATACTAGACTTTCTGCAAGGCAAAACAGTGGCTAACTTTGGTCCCTGCTCTTAAGAAATGGGAAAGCAATTACAGGGTCAGATATGGGCTCATCTCTGATAATAATATAAGTGAGTATGGTGATGAAAAAGTGAGGTTGAAAGTCAAAGCCACAGAGACCCTGAGGTGAGATGGAGAGGAGGCTTTGGGCCATCCAGGGAAAGAGTCTGGATACTATGATACTGTGAGTTCCAGACTCTGTCTCCATCATATTTGCTCAGTGATCCTGGCCCAATTTCACTGCTTCCATTTCATCATCAGTAATGTACAGAAAAGAAGAACAACATCTCTTGAAGAAGGTGGTCATCATGATGCAATATAGTTTTGTTTGTAATGTTGGTGATAGAAGTAACCTAGTGGGTAATGATCACCATTTTAAAACAGACTTGAAAAAAAAGAAAAGAACAACAGAAGGGGAAATACCTGAGTGAATTACATATACTAAGAGAAAATTTGATTTCTGATTTTTTATCGTTGTGTGTGTACCTTGGATTGCAATTACAACCTGTACGTCTTACTTTGGATCATGATCACATGGATTTAAAATCAAAACCATCAATGGATGCACAGCTTTAGCACATAAGACATAAGAGCTAGGAGAGAGCAAGTGCTCAAAGGTAGGAGGTTGATGAGAAGCTCAAAGGACAACGCTGCTTTACCTGGGAGAGGACGCAAAGGAAAAGGCAAGGAGGACTTGTGCACACACACACACACACACACACACACACACACACACTATCATGTGAGTGAGGTACCAGGATGGAAGTCCCTGGGTAGTATAAAGACCTAATGTGGTTGACTGCTAACTAAAGAGACTTGAAGTTGGAGTCTACTCAGAAGTACCTTGGAAGAATAATGTAGCCTTCTACTTTTTTCTTTTTAAGGGGGAACACACACCAAGTTTTATTGGGAGATGGGGGTGTTTACAGGGTTGACCTTCTACTTTTAAAGGAAAAAAGGCATTACAATCCCTATTGATCACAGCTCTTTTGGGATACACATGGAATCACAATGACTGAGAGTCAACTTGATGGTAATTGATGCAGAGAGTGGATAAGAGAAGGCCAGTAGGATGTGACACTAGCTAGGCATGAGCAGCCTCCATGCTATGACCTGCATGGTATATTGACGGCTTAGATTTTCTTTCCAAGGTGAAAAGTGAGAGGGTCACTTAGAAATTTTGTACAAAGGAGTGACAATATCAGAGACAGAATTTGAAAGGGTAAATATGACAGTGGTATTAACAATAAGCAGAGAGAGATTAGCAATGGATAGACTCTTGGCATGTGGTTATGCTGTTGAAGACTTGAATTAGGCCCTAGGGTAATGAAAGTGGGCATAGAAATAAAGGAGAAAATCAGCAAAATATTTCAGGGAAAGAAGGCTCATGACATGATCACGATGTGATTTTTATCCATTTTCTCTGTCCTTAACACTCTTTCTTAACCCTCTACATCCTCCTACAAATCAGAAACAAAAACCAAAAAAACCCAAACCGAACCCACTGCGAAAGAACCAATTCTGATGAAGAGTAACCCTATAAGACAGGGGAGAATTGACTTTGTGGATTCTGGAGACTGTAACTCTCTGGGAGAGCTAAAAGCTTCCTCTTTCTCCTGCAGAGTGGTGGTGGTTTCGAACTGCGGACCTCTACGCTGCAGCCAAAAAAGTAACCCACCGTGCCCCCACTACTCTTCAGGCAAGCCAGAGCCAACGTTTATCTTTCAAGACACCATCTCTGATCCCACTGTTTCAATAAACCACCCCTCCTTTCCCCACCCAAACTGGCCTGTAACCCCGTATCACACTCTATTCTATGCGCCACTGTTTTGCTCTTTGTCACACTCCACACAACGATGCTTTTCTGCTTTTTGAGAAGTAGGAACTCCTCAAAGAAGCATAACCTGCCCTTTATCTCGGGAGGCCCATGTGAAAAAATGATACGTGTTCGTCTCTAAGTTTTTTTATTTTCCTGTCTCCTAGCGATGTGTTAAACTTATACTTCTTCTGTGGATCCCTTGTGGTTGGGTGAAGACGTGTCCAATTCAAGTTGTACTGGGGCTTGCAATGCCTGTCTGACCTTCCAGAGGTTTCTTTTCCTCTACTTTAAACCTTGCCTGAATCCTGGAGCACAAAGAGAAGACATAGAGGAACTACTGTCAACCCACAAGAGGAATGAATGTGAAAGAAAAAAAATGTAACTGTTCTTTTGCAAATGGCTGAGATTTTAGGTTTGTTTGCTATGCAGCATGTGTCCACTTCCCTTGGCTCATACACCTGGGGAACTGGCTCAGAGTTTGGCCCAGTGGGCAGATGCAGAGGTCCTGCAATCACTTGGGACTACGTTTCCCAGAAACCCTTGAACTTCCCAACAGTCTGTTCCATGTGAATATTTAAATACCCGTTTTCCTGTGGGCAGGCAGAAAAAGGAAGTACCAGAGAGTCAGTCATAGAGGCTAATATGGTGATTTCTCTCCCTCTCCCAGAGAATCTTCATTTCTCCATATGAAAACTCCATTTTGCACCTCCAAAAGTCATTATTTGGTAAGGCAAGAACCTAAAGCTCCAGGAATACATGCCTAGCAATAGACAATAGATAGGACTCTGCTGTTTCATTAGAATTCTTGCCTTGCCTGAGAAGACTTAGGTCAAATTCCTGGTCAATGGCAGCTCACGACCCATCTGTCAGCAACTTGCCTGCTGCTATGAGGCCCAGCAGGATTCTGCGGGGCTTCAGACTAAATTGGATTATCAAGGAGAACTTCTATAGTCTCCTTCTGAAAACCAGCCCACAAAACATCATCTAATCCATAACCCTTAATAGCAATGATGGAGGGCTGGCTGGGCGTCAACTTGATGGCAGATAACAGCTACATTAGAAAATACATTTTACATGTGAGATGGCAAAAAAAAATCTTGTCTTTTAACAAGGTCTTTTCAGAAGGAAGCGAGATGAGTCGGGGCTCTCGAGAGAAAATTCACATCAGCGAGAGGGCTAGCTCAGGGACTCGTTGAAGGAAGATCCAATTGCAGAGTGTGTTGTGTCCTGATTTATCCTTCCCATGTTCTACATTCAACTATGAAATCATTTCAAGAAGAGGAGGAAAAAAAGTTCAGCTTGGTGAGCAAGAAAAATATAGAGAACTAACACTGCCCTCTGGTGGTTGTTCCAACATAAAGGCCAACCTGTAAAAATCTTAAAATGTGGGTATGATCCAGTTTTTAGATTTTAAATTAAATTATGGAACTTAAAGATTAAAAAACCCTTCTGTCCAAGTATTTATAGTCTGTTATTAAACTTTTATGACTGAACATAATTGATTGGACTTATTTCTAATAAGAATGTATTCATTCTCTTTATTCATACAGATGTTTTATCTTAAAAAGAGGCCTGGAGAGCAGTGACTTTTGCTCCCCACAATTGTAGATGAAGATCGAATATGATTAATTCAACAGATGATATTAGTACAACTAAATGTTATCCCTGAAAAATGCTAGAGATAAATGTTCTTTCACACACACACACACACACACACACAGACACACACACACAGACACACACACCTGGTGATGTCATGAGGTAGACATTGGGCTGCAGACCATGGTCAGCAAGTCAAACCCACCGTCTGTTCCACAGGAGGTGAGTCACAGTCTCAATCTATCCTCTCCTAAAAGGTCACGGTGAGTCAGAATTGTCTCAATGGCTGTGAATTTGGTTTTTGAATATAAATATTCCAGATATACATATATACATATATGCATACATAAACATATTTGGAATATTTTTAAAAGGAAAACAGGAGGCCTCGTGGTATACATTGATGTTTAAAACAGATGAAGAGCAATGAGGGGCCAAAGGGTTATAATGAAAACATTTCTATCTCACTTAGCTTTACTGAGGACAGTCCGGGGGTATTAGAGCCTACTTGTAAAACTTGATCATTGGTGTTTCCAGAATAGCGCAGGCATCATGGGACTAATTATTGTACTGATCATATTTCTAGATCTTTAGTGTTTTTCTCAGGATAGCCCAAAGGCAGCCAAGAGTTGTTGCCAAACATCAAGGAGGTGAGAAATGCAGTAAAGGTCAATGTCATTGTTTGCAGACAGTCTTGTGACATATTGTGTTCTGCACAGACACCGAAGGGAAACTCTTGGAGAAATCATTTACACTCCTTTATTTTGCTTTCAAAACACAAAACTATTTTTTTTTGGCATCACTGCCCTGCCTGGTGGTGGGAGTAGGAGGCCCAGCCTTGCTCCTGGAGAGCTGCTGCTGGATTTGAACCTCCAACCCAGTGGGCCGCAGTCCTGCGCACAACCACTACGCCACCAGGGCTCAGCCTGAAACTATTTTTATTAATATATATGATCTAATATATACAGTGTTGGTTCTGAGACAGGGTCTACCTTCCATGAAGGAGCTGCGTGATTAATCCCTGGTCAATTAGGGCATTTACTAATCCTGTGCAATTCCCATTATCCGTCCTTGGAGACATTCTTGCTGCTATGATGCTGAACCTGTTTCAGAAGAGCTTATAAATGGAACAGGAAGAAAGGCCTGGTGATCTACATCCAAAATGCAGCCAATGTAAACCCTATGGGTTCTACTGGTCTGATCCTTTTGTGCAAGGGGTCACTGTGTCAAGTGGACCCAATGGCCGTCATGAACAACCATCCTTCTCCTGGCAGGATGGTGCCTCACGTAACCCACAGCAGGAACCAACCGCTGCTCTCTCATTCAAGTGTCAGTCTCCAAGGACTAGGCCCCAACAGGCCAGAGTGGAACTTTTAGTTGAGAGAGGAGGACAAATTGAGAGCAAATGTCATTGTTTTCCTTTAAGCCATTGCTGTCTCCCTAGTTTATCAAAATAGCAGATGCAAGTTGATCAGCAAATAGGCACACAGGTGAATAAATGAAAATAAGAAGCACTTCAAATCCCCATGGACAGCAACTACTTTTTACTTCAGCCGAAACCTGGGGTCTCCTTATCATTATGGGACTGTCTGAGGGATCCTAAAACAGTTGGAAATGGTACACTGAGACGACGAGGCCAAGCGGGCAGGCTTCTCAGCACCTGTCTGAGAAGGAGTGAGGAATCCCGAGGCAGTCTGGGGCAGGATTTGGACCTGAATGTGTGTGAAAGGGGCGAGGCCTAAAGTGAGAGACAACCCTCTTTCATACTTCAAGGGGTTCCTGTTTCCCTTCACAGAGTAAGGCCTCCCCCAGCAGGCAGGAAGCACAGCTTTCAGGCAGCTCAAAGGCCCCCCACGTTGTGTTCTCAGACGGAGGTGCATGGGAGTATCCCAGTGTGTGCCCACAAGATATGGCACAGCAGGGAACTAGGGCACTAAAGCCCCCGGTGGGAGCTGGATTGTATTCCCCTAAATGAATCCTGATGATTAAGTGCCTGGCTACTAATGGAAAGGTTGTTAGTTCAACCTCACTGGACAATCTGTTTTGGTAAAGATTGGCAGGCCTGGACGTCCTCTGGAAGAGTTCGCCTCTGTTCTGCTGAGCCACCGTGATTCAGAATCGACTGGATGGCCAGGAAGAAACAGCTGCTGGAGTCCCTGAGGTGCACAAAGAGGAGACGGCTCCCATATGAGCTGCAGGGTAGGTGGTTCCAACTCTTGAAAGAGGCCTGTTGGTTTGCTTCCAAAAGGTCACCCTAGTCAAAGGCCCACAGAGCAGGAGACCAGATGGTATAGTGGTTACAAGTTGAGCTGCTAACTGCAAACTCGGCTGTTCAAAACTATCAGCCACCCTGCAGGGGAAAGGTGGAGCTTTCTACTCCCGTGAATAGAGTCTCAGAAGCCAACCGTCTGTCCTCGAGGGGCTCCAAGAGTTGGCAGGGATTGGATGATGATGAGTTTCTTATGGAAACAAGTCTACCCTGTGTGCTTGGCATTACCAGCCACCAGCATGGATTTTGTGACACTGACCAACCTCAAACCTAGGCTGAGGTCTTTCTGCCGGCCTCTGAGTATGACCTCGTGGCGCTGCAGCATCTTGGTGATCATGACATTACAGCACTGTCGGTGTGTCCATGGTCCGATCTGAACAGCGCTCCAATACAAGAGGAGGAGACAGATGACAAGACAAGGCCATGTGAAGACTGAGGCAGAGATTGGCGTGAGGACATCCAGTGATGCCAAGGCTCACCGGCCATCAGCAGAAGCTGAGGAGGAGGTATGCAACAGAGTCTCTCCCTCCAAGCTTCAGAAGGAACCGACACAGCGGACACTCTCATTCTGGACTCTTATTTTCCTGAATTGTGCAAGAATAAATGCCTGTGCTTATAAGCCACTCTGTGTATAGTCCTTCCACAGGATAGCTCCAGTATAATATATTTGCCATACAGAGTGCTATGGATTAAACTGCGCCCTCATCACCTTCCCACTTTACCCCTATCTCTATGGGTGTAATCCCATTTGAGAATGAGATTGTCTTTGTTATGATAATGAAGCCCTATCCGTGTAGGGGTGTATTGTTAACCCATCACTTTCCAAATAGGAAATCAAGCTGACTAAACAAGCCAGTGAGAAAAGCAGAGACAGAGGGAGACGCACGCTTTGTCATCCAAAGATCTCTCCGGAACAGAAGCTCAAAGAGCCGAAGACCTTCCTCTCAAGTTGATATAGAGAAAAAGAGCCAGTAGCCGGTCCTGAAAACTTCCCACTTGTGCTATTTCTGTGACAGCAACCAGGTAACTGAGACAACCCTGGGGGGAAAGAGAGGGGAGAGGGGAGGACTGCCTGTGTTAGGACAGGAGAATGGTAGCCTGGCACTGTCGTCATCTCAGCTTGGCATCACTCAGCCTTGCTGTGGTGGTTGTTGGATGCCAGAAAGTCAGCTCCCACTTAAGAGTGAGCCTCTGGAAACAGGATGAAAGCCCTCAAGTCCTTCCCCAATTCACAATTGCACTGGTTGCTGTCACCGTGTGTCTCTATCTGGGCTGCCATGACCAATATTGCAAGTGAGAGCTAACCTCATGTTGGAAAGCAACATGAAAGCAAATCTTTCAGAACCACTCTGCATCATTTTATCATTAGCTTCTCACTTTATTCCCAGAAGTATTACTCTGGCTATCCACACAGTTCAACACGTGACTACATTTGCTTCCTCCCTAGAGAGATGACTCTCGGTGACCTGTCCATTGGCTCTCCCTGTCCTTCCAATTTCCTAGTCTCATCCTCTGCTTTTCAGGCCCCAAGAGTCCCTGGACTTAGAGGAACACAGCCCTTTAAAGATAAGATTAATTAATAAATTAGCCTGAGCAGTCATTTCACAAACACTTATTGAATGACCACATCTGTCGAGTTCTGTATCAGAAACCGGACAATGAAAACAAAACAAAACATAGATATCCATTGGAAAATACTAAAAAAGAAAAAATTCGGAGGCATACGAACTTGAGCCGGCACATACACCTGGGCGTTCTTTTGCCTGGTTTTCAGACTGTTGCTGATGGGAATGGTTGTTGGGTCTGTTCTGATGCCTGGTGCCCGTGTGCACAGAGAGCAGCCCTGTGCTCCAAAGGGGTTTCCAGACTGCCCTTGCAGGAGACCACCAGGCCTGTCCCAATTGGCGTTCTGCAGGGATTCCAGTTGCCCAGACATTTGGCTAGTTGTTGAGCATTAACTGCTTGAGCCACTTGGGGCACTTTTGGATATTAAAAAAAAAAAGCCATTTTGGTTTTTCTTTGCTTTTCTCTTTGAAATGTTGATTTTGTTGATTTGACTGATTTACTTTCAATGTGAACTGATAAACAGTTTCATGTGACATTCACTATCCAGGAGGAACTATATTCAAGCAAAAACATTTTCTTTCTTTTTTTTTTTTAAGCAAAAACATTTTCAACATTATGTTAGCCCCTTAATCCTTCACTCCTTCATCATAACCCAAGCTGACCCCTGCAATGGTAAGAGTCACAGCCAAGCTGGTGCTGTCAAGGGGCTGATCCGCTGATGCAATCTCTGATCCCTCCTGGGGCCAGAGAAGCACTGTGGGCTGATTTTTCAGGAAGAGATCACCAAGCCTTTCTTCCAGGACACTTAGGGGTGGATTCACACTCCCTAACTTTCCCTTAGCAGCTAAGGACATGACTATTGGCCCCATTCTGGGATGCTTAGCAGTGTCATGAAGTCTACTTGTGCACAGCAGAGCAGAGCCGATTTCCACAGCACTTTTCAGACCTTTCCTGGAAAGGTGGAGGATTGGGGGGTGGCGGGTGGGGCTTGAACTTCCAACTTTTCCATTAGTCCAGCATTGAAATGTTTGTACCTCCCATGGACATGCTAAAGGTCCCTTCCAGCACTGAACTGCTTGCAGCTCCCATGGACATTCTAAAGGTCACCTACTCTTAAACAATCCCCTCATTTTTAGCACAACACGGGCCTGCCTACTGCTCTTTCTCTATGTGGGATGGCGAGGGATGGGTCACAGGGTGGGAAGAATTACAGCGGGGGGGGTGGGGGGATCGCAGAGAAAGTGTGAAGTGCATTGAATGATGAGTCAGACAGCAAAATCAATAGGTGGGTCCACTGACTGTCAAGGAAAGCACAATGAAGTCCTTCGGGTTTCGATCTGGATAAGCCCGCAGGCCGTGTAGAGGGAGCGCTCCAAATAAACGACCTTCCCAAACCCATGTGCCCCTTCTCGGGACTGCGCTGTGAGGGAGGGCATGGCTTCCTGTGTGGACCAAGGTGGGAAGAATGAAACCACTGCAGAGACTGGTGGGAAAACAAAGCGACCCCCCGTCGGAGCTGAGAAGGAAGGCTCACGGGGTTCTTCGCCAGCTTACCGTGGGGTAGGGGTGCGAGCAGAAGACCGTGTACTTCCGGATGATGCCGTTCAGCTTGAGAGGGGGCAGCCAGGACACGAAGACCGTGGAGGCAGACGCTGCTGCTGCCTTGACCCCCGCCGGCGGGCCTGGAACTACAAGCGCAGGTCATTTAGTCCCAGAAGTGGGGCTTCTCCCAGAGCCCTCCTCCCCACCCTGCACCCTGTTGTTCCAGCTGGCCTACACTCTGCTGAGCGTTTCCCTAACCTTTTCAGTCCTCAGGGATTTCTGGCCTCTGGGAATTTAGCTTTCTGCCAGGACATGGGCCTCTGCACAGATGGGGTCCTGCATCTTTGTCCAGCTTGCCTCCTGAGAAGGGAGGGGCAGCAGCCTGGGTAAGCCCGCAGTTGAGAGACCTTGCTCTTCTGCAGCCCTCAAATCAAACCCATCCCCCGCAAGGGGATGTCAATTCATGGTGACCTGTGCAGCACAAGGCACAACTGCCTCACACGGGGTCCTGAGCTAGAGTTTCTGAAAGCACATCCGACTTTTCCTGTGCTGTGCCGCTCAGGGGACTGCATGGCCAACCATGAGGTTAGTCGTTCAGCTCAGACCCGGGACCTTATTCTCCCCCAAATACCAAGTCCTCATGTCTCCTTTGGCTCAGGAGAAGATGGGGATGGCTTTCGTGTGGAGCATTCACTATTTGGGGAGGTAAGCCATGGAGGATGGCAGAAAGCAGTGGGAACAACAGTAAGCTCCATTTGGTAGTGAGATAGAGGCCAGAGAAATCTGCTCCCCACCTCCCCCAGCTGTCCCTTTGTCTCTGTGTGGGCAGAGGAGCCTAAGAGTGGAGTGAGTGAGGCTCATGGACATGACCAAAAAACAAAAGGCTTCAGGCTGCTGCTGCTTCCAGAAGCCTAGGACTCTCCTTCTGGGCCTCCTGGGCCTCCTTGTTCTTGGGGAGCCAGGCTCTAACCTTGATGAAGGCCATACAATTCATACCAATGTAAGGTCCTTTGAAGCCCCGTAGAAGGATATTTGAGTCTCTTGGTGACTCAAAGACAATGTAATTGCTCATTGTCCTGGCTTAAATTGTGCCTGACCCCTCCCATACACATGCATGTTAGAATTCTAAGGTGTTCAGAAATCCAAATCCCATTCAGAAGTAATGTTCTCTTTGTGATGCAGTTAGAGTGTATCAGAGAAGGGTGGGTTCTTAATCTAGTCACCTCAGAAAGCGCATACCAGATACACACACATACACAGCTCCAGGAAGATAGAGGCTATCCAGGAGAGAATGACCAAGGAACCATGAAACGGCCAGGGCTAAGAACAAAGAAGGACTCAACTTAGTAAAGACCCCGATTTGGATTGGTTGCCTCCATAATTTAGACAAAATGCATTTTCGCTTACTGTTCCCTTGGTATTGATGAAACGGTGTGTGAGTGGAACATAAGTCACAGAGTGGCCTTTCTCCTTTTCAATCAGAACAACACATAGAGCACCGTTTGGAAGAGCCAGGGGAAATTGAACCTTGTCATCATTTGAAATGATAAAATCTTCCGTTCTGTTTTTGTCAAGCAGCTGCTCTGCAGGAGGTGAGGAGGCTCTCTACTCCGGTAGACTTCCACTCTCAGGAACTCCGCACAGCTGCTTCTCCTCAGGACTTTAGGGTCATTAAGAGTGGAAATCAGATTTGGTTTGACCCGCCAGATCATCTTAATACATGAGGGGCAAAGATTATATAGTATACAAGGGGGCTTCTACAGTGTGTGGAAAAACTGAATGAAAAGAAAACGGCATTTTCCCACAAACTTTTTGAAATCTTACTGTCTGACAGTCTTCGGTGCCTTAGTTGTATACTCAGTTATGCATGTAAATACATTGCTCACATTTTCAGAAAAGGAACAAGATTGGACCTACTTTATGACTTCAGGGTAAAAACATTAATTGGAAAAATGAATAAATTGCATTTTAAATATTTTAGAGCAGAAGCACAAAGCGCTCTACCTTTTAAACATTTATTCTGTTTTGGTTAGCTTTTGTAACTCCCTTCAATCTAACATACAATTGTATTCAGCTCTATAAACCACTCAAAGACTTCATATCTCAGATATAAAGGCTGCCAAGAGGGCTGGCACACTTATCCATTTCCATTTCAGAAATTGAGTCCTGCAAGTCTGGGCAGTAAGCTCATTATTACACTTGCTTGTCACTCCTCCACCATTCCCTGCTCAATGCATTTAGAAAATTCTGATGAATCCCCAACAAACGTGGACTCTGAGTCCAGCACCATTCATTAACCCACTACCATTATCGCATGCGCAATTCACCACCTTCTCCATAAGAGAAGTAAGAGGGGGACCCAACAGAGGGTCTTCCACAACCAAAGACATCTCTACATCCTGTTGGAACTGGAGAGAAACTACAGAGCCAGTGATTGACAAATCAGGTCTCATTTTGAGGGGTCAAGTTTTGAGGCAGAACTCTATGGTTTCGAATACTGGCAAATTAATTAAAAATTGATCCAAAATTTTCAGTCAATGTAGAGCTGCAGAAAACTTTCCCTTCCTATTGGATTTCTGTATGTTCTTCTTTGAAATGCATATATCAACATTTATATTGCTAATCAATGTGCTCTTTCAAGAATGATTCCAGTGGCATTTGTGTTGCTGCTTAGTAATGATAGGGACTGTTTCACCTCCACCCCCACATTGCCCTAAGCCAGGAAGAGTGGAGCGCAATTAAAATATTCAGTGTTCGGAAGCATCCTACTATTCGTTCAGCTAGATATTTGTACACATCACACTACACTCCCTATAGAGATTCTGGGGAGTAGCACTGGGAAGGCGCTTTTGCAGATCAGGATTGTCCAGTGCACCGAAGGGTCGGTAGTAACCAAAGTCTCACAGGAAGCAGGTGAATGAACCAGGAGCATCAAACATGGGCCTTTCAATATTGCATTTTTTAGATTAAATTTTGACTCTCTTCACTTTGTAGGTATCTCTGTAGATCTGTAACTTCCTCATGGCTGTGCATTTTGAACTCAGCTATCCCTAACGGAACCGATTTGTTTTAGCAGTACTCGCTGACACCTGCACATTCCCAGGAAGGGCTACCTGTGTGTTCTTGAAATGTAAAGCTAATCATGGTCACCCAGTGTGCAGATTCTAAATTACAAGAAATGCTGGATATGGAGAAATAGTGTGTGAAGGTAAGTGGACAGGGTTGTTTGGGGAAGTGAGAGTGAGATGGAAGAGGGCAAGCTCTGAAGTCCTACAGGAAGAACCTACTCAGGCTTCTGAACATAGGTCATGAGCATTGTGTTCGTGGGACAGAGCTGGCATAAAACAGACCACTTTTTATATTCTGTACAACAGAACAGGGTGATCAGACATCAAACTTGCCAACATATGGGAGGTCATGAACCATGGGTAAAGGCTCTCTGACCCCCCCCACCCCCCTCTTCGTTTTCTAGTGAATAGAGCCCGCAGGAGAAAACAAAACACGTTGCAGATTGAAATCTGGCACAGTAAGTGCTTCTACTTGGCTTCTACTCTGTCGCTCTTACAATCGTGTGCTCTAAAGGAAGACCTATTGGATAGTAACTGCTCCTTCTTTGTTTAAAGGGGAGGCGATTTAGCTCACTGTTGAAATAATACTTAATAGATTTCAAATTGCTCTTCAAAAAAGCATGGGGAAGGTGCTCAGAGTTTCCTTTAAAACAATTAAAAAAATTCTTTGGCATATGGCTTTCGTAGGTTTGCATAATAATTACACTACCAACTATAAATGGTGGTTTAGGACAGTTAGAATTAATTACCTGAAGCAAAAAAGAGCCAAGAAGAAAATAAAATGTCACTAAATCATCATGAATTCTTTCAAAGGAATAAACGTAATAATAATAATAATAGTGACACTTTCGAATTAAGGACTTACTCTACATTTAATCAGTGCAGAGAGATAGGCCCAGTGCCTACTTTTCCAAGAGAAAGCTAGGAATAACCAGAGCCTCGACTGGTAGCAAAAAGGCCACTTATGTTATTCTGAGAGGATAGTACAAATCATGTATGATAAATATTACATCATTGTGAGAAAGAAGATTTCTGTTTAAAATAGCATTTGGTATAAAAGAGGGGAGGGAATGAGGAGGGAGAAATGAAGAACAAGAAGGAAGAGTGATGCAGAGAGAGGGGGATTAAACTATTGGAGAAGAGAAAAACATCAGCAAGTTAAGACAAGACGAGAAGCTCATGGTCTGGCTTTCTGTTGAGCTGAGAAGATCTGGGAAGGCAGGACAGGGGCTGGTGGGGGACAAAGTTGAGAGCAGAAAGGTGAGCTCTCAGATCTGACATTTCCAGCAAGAGCTTCTGCCCAGCAAGGCTTCAGCCCACCAGACCCTCCAGCTGGGGTTGAAGGCAGACACTGAGCTTTCCACCAGTGATTTTCCCCCTACCCCCTTCTCACCATCTTCCTTGGTCCTGGTGAAGATCTGCTCACTTCGAACCCCGTCTCCAGCACGAGTGAAGGCCAACACCTGGATGCTGTAGTTGGTGTATTTTTCAAGCCCATCCAGCTCCAGGGAAGGCTGTGTGGTGGTGACGTTTTTAATGTCACCCAGCTCTAGAGAGTAGGAAGAAGAAAAGACAATCCCATTACCATAGAATCGATGTTCTCCTCCCCTGTACCACAAGCAGCTAATTGTCAGGCACGGAAATGACACAGCATCACTGGGCAGTAAATAAGTAACACAGCAACACAGCTGCCATGGTGAGATTTGACTCATAGTCAACCACTACAGGACACTGGGCAGGAAACTCAGAAAACAGAGCAATTCAGTCCAACTTAAGTTAGACTTTGGACTGCTAACTGCAAGGCCAGCAGTTCAAACTCACCAGCAACGCCACTGCTTGCTCCATGACAATTCTGCTATGGCCTATATGGTTGTGATGAATTGTAATCAGTTTGATGGCAGTGGGGTTACTGTTTCAGTTTTAAGTATTATAAACCTAATGCTAGTACCATGGTGATAATTCACATTTACTAATCAATCCTATCCCCACATGCTCCAATGCCAAGAAGTCCAGGGCCATATATCACTTACTACGTAAATCTAATTCTCTCACTACTCATTGGGCTCGCAGGATGTAAATGGTTAACTTGGTCTGCCACTAACTGAATGGATAGAGGATCAAGTTCACCTGGAAGGCCCTCAGAATCAAGGCCTGGCAGTCTACTTAAGAATATTTTGTCCTTGAAAATCTTTGGAGCACTGTTCTACATTGCACACATGGATTGGCCTCTGATGGAATTGACTTGAGACAACTAGCTATTCACTAGGAAGCTTTGCAAGCTGAGTTTCTACCTTTTCAAAGCTAACTCTACTTTAGCATGCATATATTTTTAAGTACCTAACTTCTCAAAATTGAAGCCAGGATGTGGCGGCTTGACAAACTTCTCCCTTTACCTGGAGTGAACCTCTCTCAGCACGGTTGTTGAAATGGCATGCTGACATGTGAGAAATGTGGCAGTATCTAAAAGTGCTTCATTTTTCTGGAGTGGGATCAGCTAATAATATCCAAAGGTGGAACAGTGTGATCTTCCATCTTTGGCATACATAGTCTATGTGGAAATTTCAGAAAACTTATAAATGATGTTATAACTACATGGGTGTTTGGACCCTAAATTTCGCAAACCTGTCACCTATAAGGCAAGGTCAGAGAAAGGAGAGAGCTCTAGGGAGCTGATAGGGGGGCTTGAGAAGGGGTCATTGATAAGGGGGATTGGCTGTTTGCAGGAACAGTAGGTACGATGTATCTCTTTTCCAGAAATGTTAGGGTCGGAAGTGTGGCTCCAGGAGAAATTCTTCACTGAGGAGCTGCCTCTGGTAAAGACCACCTTGGAAGACATTTAGAGAGGGATAAGCAGTCTCTCTTTGTGCCTGCTGACTGAGGGGCCCACAGTGCTCTAAGCATAATTGTTAACTCACTTAACCCATACGATGCTCCCATTATTGCCACAACCTATTAGTTTTATGGATGAGGAAACTGAGACTAGTGCATGGATCACTTGCTGCAAAGAGAAAGGGCCCAAGGTCTTCAAACCTAGTAGGGTCATCGGCACCCTGGGCCATCAAGCCAGATTCCATGACCTTGAGTGCACAGTCCAGGCGTGGAGTCCTTCTATCACTCTGTCTCCCAGGGAGAGAACTGAAGAGAAGCTGAGCTAGACAGTCCAGAACAGACGTGTTGGGCAGGCTCAATGGACTGTCTCTTCTCTGCCTTTCTTCCCCCTCCTCCTGCAAGGGTACTGCATACAAATTGAGAGGTGCGCTGTTCTGTTTGGGATGACCCCAGCACACTCTTTGTGTATATGTGTGTGCTTATCACCCCGAGGACCAGAAGGGAATTGTCAGGAGCAGAAAAGTAGAATTTACAGTAAGCACAGAGCAGGCAGGGCCAGAGGAACCCCTACAGAGTGTGTTACCAGTTGGGCTGCTAAGTGTAAGGCGAACTGCTTGAACCAACCAGTTGCTTCTCAGAGAAAGACAAGGCTTTTTACTGCCCCAAAGTTCCCTCATTGCCACCGCATTGATGCCGACTCATCGCAAGCCTCCCATGGGTTTCTGAGACTTTAACTGTTCACTCCTTCCTCTCATGAAGCAGCTGGTGGTTTCAAACTTCCAACCATGTGGATCTGCATGATAACCCAATGAGCAGCCCCTACACCACTTGGCCCCAGCCTAGGAAATTCACCAGAGCGGCTCCACTCTGTCTTATCGCGTCTCCACTGAGTGGGAATCAACGCACTAGCAGTAATCTTTCTGTTTCATTTTGTTCAGCGGTGAAGGTGTTTAGCCAAGGCAGCGGCATAGGGTAAGACTTATGGGAGACATGGAGAGGGAGACTCTAAGAGGCACGTGCGGGTCATGTCCTGGACCACAAACAGGAGACAGGCCACCTATCATCATTATTATCGTTTAAGTCACATCCTTCTAAAATGTGTGTTATAAACCCTACCTGTTATGCATGTGGTTTTAATGACCTTTGAGAATGGTGTACTTCTGTTATGCTAGTGGAACATGTTTCTGTTATGTTAGCTTCTGCTCAGGGGAGCCGGCAGCCTCGTCATTCATTCTCCTGTGGAGTGGCTCGTGGGTTCAATCACTGACCCTGTACTTAAGAGCTCAATGTGTAGCCCAATATGCCACCAGGGCTTCTTTTCTGCTCCCTGGCGGAAAGATGGGGATTTCTACTCCCATAGAGTTACTCTCTTGGGAATCATAGGGGCAGTTCTAGTCTGTCCTGGTGGGTCACTATGAACCAGCGTTGATTCTAAGACAGATCACCAGGCTTTCATCCATGATGCTACTGTGTGGTTACAGCCATGAACCTTTATCCTAGTGGCTGAGCACAAAGTGCTGTGGGTGTTTCGGGGACCTGTAGCTTTAAGAATGTTATCAAAGGGTACATGAGAACAAACACAGATGTAGGTAGGTTAAAACTGAATAAAACCTAACACCTTATCCTATATGTTCCCCTTTTAGCCATTTAACACGTGTTCTAGCTTCTATTATCTTCTGTTTTCTTTTCCTCTACCTACCTGTTATGCATGTGGCTGTGTTTGCCTGTGTCTGTATGCTTTTCTTCAAATGACATCCAGCGAAAATCAAACTCACTGCTATCGAGTCGATGCCGACTCATAGGTGGTATCGTGTGTATGTCCTGAGCTGTTAGCCATTAACTCACCAGTTCTGAACCATCAGCGCTGCTCCATGGAGGGAGGGAGAGGGAGAAGGAGGGTAGGAGAGAGTTTTCTACTCCTGTAAAGAGTGTCACACACGCGGTGGTGTCTTTCTAGCCTGCCCTGCAGGATTGTTGGGAGTCAGTGAGTTTGGGGACAGGGGAAGTCAGGTCAGGGGAGGTGGCGGGGAAGTGGGGAGCTAATAATAATGAGTACAAGAAAGATGAAAATGTTCTAAAGCTGTGGTGATAATCGCATAACTCTTTGTAATATGTTCAAACCATTGAATTGCAAGATATGTGGATTAAACATCACAAAAATGGTTAACATTTTGAAAAATAATAAGTTCCTAGAAATGATAAAAGGATGCTAATGGAGACGAAATGCACAAATCTGGCTAAATCAAAATTTACAACCCTGATAGAGAAAAGATGCGCATCAAAGAATTTATCAGCAACATGAAGAGATAGGGAGATTTGGGGAAAATATTTAAGAGGCATATGTCTGATAAGGATTTGATGGCAAGACTGTAGAAATAAATCCTACAGCTTACCCCCCCCCCAAAAAAAAGGATATGTCTCAATTGAAAAAACAGGAAATAAATGTTAATAGATACGTCACAAAGTAACAAAAACAAATGGGCAACAACCCCCCCCCCCATTTTGAAGTGATACAGTTTGTTTTACCAAAAGGAAAGCTTTGAAAAGCCAAATATTTTATGTTCCTATTCATACGCCACTTCATCTTCAAAGTGTTTCAAGGCAGCAAAAAACAAAATGTGGGTGGAATGAACTTTTCTGAGGCAGGCCGACTGTGTTCACCAAGACCACACATACTCACATTCACAGTTAGCAGACAGCAAAATGTTGCTTCTTTTCAGAACCAACTTTTCTCTCTCAGAGGGGAAAACAACCAACACAATGTGCTAAGACCCTCAAATGCAGATGGAAATGGTGACCTTTCAAAATGGACAAGGGGTCTAACAATTGCAGGTGAGAGTTTGTGGCAGCTCTTCAAAATAATTTAACTTTTTGCTAGGGACAATATATGCAGAAATTTCTCCAGAGTTTTAAAATTGAATCTCTCCTATCAAATATGTTAGCCTGTTTTACCATAGCTGATGACATTAACAATGACAAAGTGGCTTCTTACATCTATTTTTGAAAGTACTTGGTTCACAGCCAATTTGGGGCATAGTAGCAATCTTTCATTCTTTCTGCTTCCTGGAGGTCTGTGAGTGGATGTGTATGTGAGACTGACACACTCATTGGCAGGCAGGGTTCTTTACACACTCATAAAACTGTGGTTAAGTAGCAAGATAAGGGGTTGCTGCTCGCCATGCGCAGGGACCCATACTGGTGGCTGGAAGCCAATGATGGCCAAAGAGCATGGCTAATTCAGGTCTCCAAGTGGGGCAGGGTGGGGAGGGAATGTGTGTAACACCTAGGGGGTGGCACACCTGAATTGCCCCAATTGAGGCCAGGTGGGCTTAAATCAACCAATGGGGTCAACCAGTATTGTTGATTATGATTTTCTGTGAAAGGCCCTACAAAGCCAGGACCCGGAAACCACCACCCTCTTTCCCTCTGCTCCACTGTCTTCCACTCAGCAGTGCTAAGGCCATTCTCTCTCCCACCTCCCAACCCCTCAGGTTGCAAGGTGTGTGGAGGAGGGTTATGTTAAGTATAAAACCTGCAACTTCTCCTGTCCTTTATAAAACACCCACTTGGATCACAACCCAGGCTTCGGTGTGAATATTTCCTCGTGTGAAGTCAAGGACTGAGGTGTTTCTCACCGGAGAGATCGAATACTGCCACTGCTTAAAGGTAAATCTGCAGGCACCAAACTCTGTAGACAGTGCCTAAAGGTGACTTGTGGAGATCTTCTGCACCCAGCAATCACATGACCCACGTCCATGTCCTCACCCCCCACTGCCCCACAGCCCACAGCCAATCAAGTGGACTCAGTGACGGACACAGAGTTTCTGCAGACAGTCTCATAGAGACGCTGGTGGGGTTTGAAGGAAGGGCCCTGCAGTTAGCAACTCAATACCCACCCCATGGTGCTCTCAGGGTTCCAATTGCATGCAATTACCTGCTAATTTGCAAGGGCTCTCTTGCATAGATAGCAAAGTGGCTGTTTATGAGAATGTCTGGGCTTTTGAGGGTTTCCTTATTAAATATTTAATCCAGTTGATGTGAATATTGTATGTAATGCATGATTCATTCATCAAGCCACACTGTGCCTGAGTATGTAAACTATCTCTCGGGTCTGTACGCATTTTTGAGCATACTCTATGTAGAGAATCTTATGTTTCTGGGTGTTTATGTTTGTGAAGGCATAAAGTTGGCAGAGCCATGTCAACCACATCAACCACTTGAGAAGCTAAAAGGCATGATTCATAAATCCGAGATTTATGAAAACAGATGATAAACCAAACCAAATCCCAGAATCCATTGCTGATGAATTGATTCAGACTTACAGTGATCTTCTAGGACAGAGAACTGCCCCATTGGGTTTCAAAGACTATCACCTTTACGAAATCAGACTGCCTTGTTCTTCTCCTATGGAACAGATGGTAGGCTTGAACTGCCAACCTTTTGGTTAGTAAATGAGAGCTTAACCATTGCACCACCAGGGCTTTGCACAAAATGATTGATACGCATGAATACCCCCTTCTGGAGCCTGGAAATACTTATTTCCTACACGTACACTAGAAATCATTTTAATTTAAAATTGCCTTTAGCTAAGTAGGTCAGGAAGTGTAATGTTTTTAATTCAGAGGAGAAGTAGTTAACCAGAACCAATCCATGAACTGGGATGATCGGGGATTATGTCAGATAGACACTCTGGGGTAAGGGCAAGGTTGGAGGGCAACCTGTCACATGGGTCTCCACCCCTTGGTGTCACAAGGCTTCTCCTATGAGAGAGACTCAAGGAGTCCTACTGGCTTAGTGCTTACATGCTGGCCTGCTAACTGCAGGATCAGGAGTTCCAAACTACCAGCCCCTTTGCTGGGAGAAAGAGGAAGAGAGAGAGAGCCTGAGCAGTGTCAGCTCTTCGTTGGCCCTACGCCTACTGCCAGAGCTGGAACTGGCCTCTGGTTCCTCCACCTCCTGCTGTGCTTCCTGCCAGTCCTAGGAGCTGTCAGTGGAGTCCCAGTGGCGGATTCACTCGGATGACTTCGAATCTCTGCACCCACCAGCCTCAGCTTTATCTTCCTGCCTCCCGTTCATCAGCTTCCATGAGTCAAGAGAAGCTTCCCTTGCATTGGAATGGACATGCCTATTTCCATGACTATGTAAACCCTTTCTTGATATCGCTCTCTCACTATTTACAATAGATGCAAGGGCGACTGATTATTACTTCCCTAGAGAACCCAACCTATGAACTGGTATCATCATGGTAGGCTAACAATGAAATGGATCACTTTTTTCAATATTCATTGTTCTATGTCTGTTTGTGTTTTAAGCTGTTTATTTGGTTGGGGTGGTGGTGCTGCTGCTGTGAAGTTGTTAAGGAATCATCCAGTTGGAACCGTTCATCCAGGGCAATGGCTCCCAAGCTGTGGGTTGTGACCACTAACAAAAATAATTTTATGTTTGGGGGGTTACCTCAGCACGAGGAAATGTATTAAAGGGAAGACTGAGAACCATTCAGGGGTATGAAACCCAATTTCACATTTGGGTGATAATGTATCAGCTTCTCTTACTCTGCCTCATGTAGACGCTCCAGCTGGGTGGAAGCCACACCCTCTGGGCCTAGTGCCATCTCAGCACAGAGGAGCCGCTCTGTTAGCATGTGTGTTGGGTGAAGGAGTGGGTGGGTGGTTACAGTGTGCCTTTGAGCACCATGCACCATGAGAATGTCTGGATTTGAATCAAGAAGTAGGCCTGGTCCTTGTGCCTGAGAGGCATTTCTGGCTGCAGACCTGAACAGCTAAGTCTTGAACACCAGTATTTACTTGACAAGTTGCAGTTATTTTGCAAATGTTTCTTCCTTCCTTTATTCACAGACTGTTATAACAACAACAAGTGTAACCAACATATTTGTTGTCACTGCTTGCGCCTGCAACAGCACCCAGTACAGCCGTTAAAATGTTGGGTGACAGATAAGAAGAAAATCTGCTGAGGGAAGGAGGAGGGAGTTCATTGGGAAAGACACCACAACCAGCGTCCGCTCATGGCAGCGCCTACCATCTCCTCTTTTTAAAAATGTTTTATGTGCCGTGTGTGTTCCAGTCACCCGTCTGTCGATGGGGATCTGTTTGCAGAACCACCACCCCCCCTCCCCCCACAGCCCTAAGGAAGGATGGGTTTGATCTGGGACAAGTTGTGTTCACACAAAGCCAGAGTCCAGTCCTGGTCAGATGGGCTGGGAGAATCACCAAACTGGAGGGAGAGCCTGGCCAGATTCAGACGCTGCAGGAGGAAGTGAGGAGACTGACAGCAGGGAAGGATGCTGGTGGGGCCAACGGTGGGAGTCCTGTCCTGCCAGGCTGTGGCCACACTAAGGGCTCCAGGGGGGAAGCTTCACCAACATTCACCAGGTGAAAGCTCAAAGCACCATGGTGAATATTTGCTAAGGAAAAAGGGGCAGGTCCTCCTCTAGCTGCCACTCCAGTAGCTTTACCTTCCCAAAGCCTGGCGCAAACAAGCAGTCGGATTTTGCCCTACCGTTTGAAAGAAAGCAACAACAGCAAAGAAACAAAGCAGGGAAAAGAAGAAAGGAGATAATGGAGAAAAATGAAACGAAAGCGGATAAAAAGAAGGGTTAAGAAGCTCTGGAGCTCCCCGTGGGGAGCAGGACTATGCTTCCTGCAAGAGTTCTGGCACTACTCTTAAGTCCCAGGGCAGGGGGGGGGGGTGCGGGGAGGGTAGGGAAGGGGGAGTTCTTGACTTAAAATTTGGTCTATATGGAGCAACCAAAAATTTCATAGAATGCAAAAATAGTATTGTAATATTTTAATTTTAAAATGCTGCGGGACATTGTTAAATTGTTAAAAAGCGGGATGTCTGCTCACTTTACGGATGCTCCACGTTCTTTCTTTGATGGCATATGACCTGTTATTTGATCTGTTATCCCTGAGTTGTATCAGTGGTTCAGGTGTTTATAGCTAACTCAAAGGTTGGAAGTTCAAGTTCATCCAGATGCCCATTAGAAAAGCGCAGCCTTAGAAAACCGTATCGAGCAAAGTTCTACCCTGACCCATATGGACACCCAGGGTTGGGGCCTACTCAAGAGTAGCAAAGTACGACGACAATCAACATGCCCATTGTAATGTTGGGTGAGGCATCAACACAAAATAGCATGGGACAACCAGCATGGTGCTTATTTGTCCTGAGCCCTACAGGAGGAATGGGGTCTGCCAACCCCAGTGTGCTTTCTGAGGGACAAAACCCCTCAGAATCCTAATTTAGTGCACTTACCTCCATCCATGAGGTTGGCCCAGTAGATGACTCTGAACCCCTGGAGAATTCCGTTCAAGGCTTCTTTGGAAAGGGTGGACCAGGATATTGATATGCTTTCTGGTGATGTTGCTATGGCTTGGACATTTTCAGGGGGGTAACTGGGCACTGAAATCAAATCATTAGAATCTGTAGTAACTGTGGGTGGTTTTATAGTCAAAGCGATGCTGAAAGACACATCGTTTACAATATCAGTGTCCAAGCTAAACTAAAATCTGTCCTCAATCCCCCAAACAAAGGAAAAAGAAAATAAGCAACCACCACCACAGCTAAAATCCAAGTGCCATTTACCCCTCCAACACTCATGCTGAGTTTATGCTCAGGCCCCACTGGACTGCCATGATTTCTCTGTCCACCTTTGCTGTTCATTAGCCTTCCCTCAGGGTAAGCCATTGAGTTCATTTCTAATCACATGGTGTCAGGAAAGGACTCTCAGTGGTTTGGCTTCTTTGGGGATTAAAACTGTAATTTCCAAGCTACTCTTTTCAGGCTCCTTTATTGCAGACAGTACGTCTTCGCGGTCTGTGAACCTTGGCATCGCAATGGGGGAGTCTAGCTATGGAAAAGTGCTGCAGAACAAAATGTCATCCTAACTCCCTCACTGGCCCTTTCTCACCCCCTCCCCCTTCAAGATGAAAATGTCTCATGAGAGGAAAGAGAAGCAATGCACGAAGAGACAAGTGAGAAGATGATCGGGCCAGTTGTAACACCGAGTTTGTGCAGACCTCCAGCACTGTGGCTACGAGTATGCCTCTTAATGAAAAATGAGTGTAGGAGCAAAAACAAAAGGCACATTTAACCATTATTGCAAGGATTGTAAAATGAAATGAAAATTCCACAGTCATTGGGCTTCTGCTTATCTAAGACTTCTCTTCCTAGGATAATGATCCAAAATTGTAGATATAAATCATAATTTGCTCCCTCAAACCTATGATCAAGTGGATAATTGCACACATGGTAATTACAGTCTAAGCCTGTTGCCTTAGCACCTACTCCTTATTGCTTTAGTTAACACCTTCCCTGCCTTATCTCTGCACCTCCATACACCAGAGTCCTGTTTTTATCACACACTCTGCAGTTTATCATCTTAGCATGTCAGAGTGGAAGGGGGAGTTTATCCCCTATGGCCGCCAGAGGGCACTCAATCACTGTAAGATTTGCAGGAGGTAGTCTAAGCATTCACTTTTCTTGGATCTCAGAATACTTGCTAATATAAAGCAATCAATAAAAAAGAGAAAGAAACCCCCCTTTTTAACATCAATTTAGGAGACGTTCTTAGATCAGATTTCTAATTCTAGTCAGATTTGGGTAGCAATCAAAAAAGCCTTGATTTCACTCAGGGAAAAAAGCCCCATTGTGAAGCTTGAAATAAAGGATGGATTTGGGCTTTGCAATCAAGTTCTGCCCAGAGTGGGATTCAATCCATTCAGCCCTTGGGTTAAGTAGAAGAACCCCACCCCCACTCCTCACCACCCCCGACCCCCCAGAGACGATGCAGGCCCCGTTGCCTTTGTCACTGCAGATAGCCAGACTACAGTGATCTGCCAGGCTGCACAGAAATAGTCCCATAGAAGCACCATGACCTGTGCATACCTCCCACCCCCCCTCCTCGACCTACCATCCTCGAGGGTGGTGGTGATGATTTCCTGAGAAGAAGGTCCCGTCCCGGCCCGGTTGCAGGCCTGTACCACCAGGCCATACTGGGTGAACTTATTGAGGTTGTCCAGGGTGTAAATCTCACTGTCCCCAGTGGTGTCAATACTGATAATGTTGAACTGGAAGTTGCCCCCAGTGCTGTACTCTCGGTATCCTATTTGGTAGCCACGGATGATCCCGTTTTGCAAGTGTTTCTTGGGAGCCTGAAGAGGAACAGGGAAGAAGAGAAGACACTAAAGAATCCCTGAAGCATGATGGGAATGAAATCACCCTCACCCCCACGTTTAGACTCTTCCAGGACTCAGAAATACATTCACTTAGAGGGAATGGTATCATACTGGCACACTCACCTGCAGCGCCTACTGTTAGCGAGCATTCAGTCCTGCTTTACCTGGCTCCTGCATTCAATCCCTACTACAACCCTGTAAGATGACAGTCCTGCTACCCACCTTTTAGAGCTATGAACCCAGGCACAGTAATGAGCCAAGGCCTCCCACTGCTGAGTGGATAGCTGAGATGCAGGTAGCCCGTTGGAGGGCTGCCTCACCTTCCCTTCTCAGCCTCTTCCTCACACCGCCTTCTCTGATTGGTTAAGACTTCTCACATGGCAGATTGCGGTAATGGTATTTCCATGCATAATGGTAATCACACAGGGAAGCAATTTTTCCTTTATACCTGTGTATTGAACTTGCTGACTCAATGCCACACATTGATTTCAATGTGTTCCAGAAGTGAAATCGCAAAATGAAGCTTATAAGTCTGGTCCCTATCTCCCTCTCTGATCTCCATGAAGCTATTGTTGGTGGTGGTTTGTTTTTGTGCGTATTATTATTTTTGCATGACTATCTAGATAAGATAGGTGGGATAAGCTATCCAGAAGAGAAAACCACAGGACTGACTGTTCCAGGGGCAAGGGGGCACAGGAGAGGGGTAGGTAAGGGGGAAAAAATGGGCGCCAACAAAACTAGGGACAAGGAAACAAGTTATTTAAAATTGATGGCAAGAATGCCTGGTGGGGTTTGATCAAGTGCAATGTAACCAAGAGGAATTACTGAAAGCCGAATGAAGGTCAAGCATGATAGTGGGACAAAAGGAAAATAAAAGGAAAAAGAGGAAAGAACTAGGAGGCAAAGGACATTTATAAAGTTCTAAGTACAAGCATGTACATATAGGGACATAGATCTATGTACATATATTAATATGTTAAGTAATAAGATAGAAGACGGACAATGGGTCTCTAAGTACTCCCTTAACACACTAACACTTTGTTCTAATAACCTGGCATTCTGTGATGGTACCTTCCTGACACGATTGCTGAAGACAAAATGGATGCACAAGTAAATGTGGTGAAGAAAGCTGATGGTGCTCAGCTATCAAAAGTTATAGCATCTGGGGTCTTAAAGGCCTGAAGATAAACATGCGGCCATCTAGCTGAGGAGCAACAAAGCCCATATGGAAAAAGCACACCAACTTGTGTAATCCTAAAGCATTGATGGGGATCAGATATCCGGCATCAAAAATCATATCAATGTGAATGATGAAGAGGGCAGAGCAGAGTCCCAAAGGCCATCAGTAGACAACTGAACATCCCCTTACAGAATGGTCACAAGTAAGAGAGGAGTCGGTCAGGGTGTAGTACAGCACCGAGGAAGGAAACAACTTTCCTCTAGTTCTTTAATGCTTCCCCTCCAACCCGAATTCTACCTTATAAATCCATCTAGACCGGAGGATGTACACTCAAAACATAGGGAATCCAAGACACATATGCCCCTCAGGACCAATAATGAAAGTAGGAATACCAGGAGGGGGAGGGGAAGGTGGTGGGGAAGGAGAAAAAGGGGAACCAATCAAAATGATCAACCTATAACCCCCAGCCTGGGAGACAAACTACAGACAACTGGGTGAAGGGAGACAGCAGTTAGTGTAAGATATGAAAGCTTTTTTTTTATAAATTATCAAGGGCTCATGAGGGAAGGAAGGGAAGGAAGGGGGCGGGGAATGAGCTGATATCAAGGGCTCAAGTAGAAAGAAAATGTTTTCAAAATGATGATGGCAGCATATGGACAGATGTGCTTGACACATATATCGATGTATGGATTGTGATAAGAGCTATAAAATCACCCAATAAAATGGTTTTAAAGGGAAAAAAAATGAAGCTCTCTACCCCCACATAGAGCTAACATTCTAGCAGAACTTTCAACAACAAAGGTCTTTCCAAGTTGGTAGCTAGGATGTGCAGGGTCCTGAACTACTGACAGAGAACCAACCTTCTTGCACTAAGGCCTACGTTACCTGGGGCTCATTTGGGGGTGATTCTGGCTCGCAGTGACCCTATGAAAGAACGGTGTAGCAATTCAGAGACAGAGCTTTCTGCCAGCCATCTTTGACTCCTTTAAGAAGCCAGACCCTTTCAAATACTCTGCAAGAACCACTCCCAGGGGATTCTCCAACTGATCTGTCTCTGTAGGTCTTAAGGCAGTCAACGGATGTGAGCAGATATCTGTAGACTTCTGTTTAGGTGCCTGTGGCCGCCACCTAATCTGGTGTCAGTTTGATGATTAAGAGTGCAGGGATGGAGCCTGGCCTGTCAATCTGGAGAGAGCCAATGAGACCTCTGTGTGGGAGTGGCCTTCTGCAGAGAATTCTGGGAATTGTGGTAATTCCTCCTTGGAGGCAGAGCTACTATCTCTCATGGGCCACTTCCTTGGAGATTCTACTGACAAAGCTTTCTTCCTAGGAGAGATCCCTGAGGAGAAGCCCCATAGACCTACCCTGATGCAAGAGACCTGGACCCAGAGAAACCACGTGGAGACTCCTGCCAGCGCTGAGATGCTTACAACACCACTGTCCAAAGACTTTCTGCCCACCGGCTTGTGATTGTCCTGCATTTGGCTTCATTGCATGTGTTTTGTGAGTCTGAAGTAGACTTTATCAACTGGTATCGGACATACGGGCTAATATCGCACTTATGGACTCGATCTGGACTGGACTGGGATGTTTTCTTCATGTACAGTTGCTCTTGCTTATGAAACTTTTTCTTATACACATGAGTGTCTCCATAAATTTGCTTCTCTAGTTTACCTGGCCTAACACAGTGCCATTGAGTCCGTTCTCACCCACAGCAACCCTATGCATAACCGAAGGAAACACTGCCCAGTCCTGTGTCGTCCTCACGGTTGTTCTTATGCCTCATCCCACTGTGCTAACCCATCTCCCCGAGGGCCTTCTCCTGGTCTGTGTGTAAGCTTAAGTCTATGTATGTATGCATGCATGCATGTATGTATATACAGAAATATATGTGACATCTTATCATTTGCTCTCCCGGTTGACCCGTTTTAAAGTTGTGTCAGTTTTTACTATTTTCTGTTTTCTTTTTGACTGAGATTTTTTTGTTTGCTTTGTACTTCTATTGGTTTGGTGGTGGTGGTGGTGGTGGTGGTGGTTTGATTACTGGTTTTGTTTTGTACAATTTTTTTGTATGTGAAAGAAATTCAGGACAGGTCAATCTATAGACTGTGGCTGTTACATAATCTCCTGTCAACTCGTGAAGGGTGTGGTCTAGCCTGTCTGTCAGGTCTCACCTTGGTGGCCTCATTTGGAGGTGTGAAAGCAATAAATAGCTCACTGGAAGCCAGATGCAGTCTCCTCTGTTCAATTCCCTGCAAGTCATTCCTGTTGACAAACCACATGGAGCTGCACTGAGAGAGTCGGAGCTGGAGGAGCAACATGGAGGTCCCAGCCAGCGCTGAGATGCTTCCACCACCACTGGATCCACAAGGCTTTCCACCCACTGGCCTGTGACCTTCCTGCATTCAGCGAATTCACATGTGCTGCATGAGTCTGAAGAGGAACTTACGGACTAGTATCAACATACGGGGTAATATTGAACTCGGGCTTGATCTGGACTGGGCTGGGATATTTTCTTAATGTACAATCGTTCCTTGTTCTGTTTTACATACATTTGAGTCTTTCTGGATTTGTTCCTCTACTTTGCTCAGACTAATGCTGAATGACTGATTACCTTGGGTGCTTGGCAGGGGAGGCTGTGGCCAACCTTCTCAAATTAATTGTGGTGACCATTGCACAATTCTTAATATGACTGAACGATTCAATTGTATGATGTGACTTTTATGCCAATAAAATTATGAAAAATGAAAATAAAAAATGCTTCCAGATACAAAATACAAAAGATATATATGTCTATATACTATATCTACACATAGTATAAGCTAATGAAGTTTTTTTGTGAATTGCTGAAAGCCCTCCTTGTAGACGTGTACACATGGACACTGCTTGCTGAGCTAGCAAGAGAGGGCAAACGTGAAATCACTTGAGCAACTGCACAGAACTGGGAAGTGTCTGGGTGCAGGCATTGGCAGGTGATGGCAGGCAGGCATGGAGGGAGTGGCCCGTGAGAATGGTCTGAAGCGGTACCAAGGGGCAAACCCAGGAGGGCTTTGGAAGAATGGGTGGGACCTAAGGAAGTGAAGAGGAAGATGCCATGGGAGGAGGAGCTGACCTTGCAGTTAAGCAAGCCAATGCATAAGCGACTATTCCACCAGAGCTCTGGAGCCTCTTCTATCAAGAGCAGCTAGGAGAAACAAGCCTAAAGCAGAGGCTACACTGTGCATGGCCTGGAGAAACGACAAGGTGGGGCTTGCCCTTGCAGAGACGCTGCATGTGAAGGAGGGGAGTTTTTGGAGAGTGGGGAGTCAGAGAAGGAGAAAAGCCCATAAATAAAGTCAGTACATGGTTATGCCTATCTGAAATGTAGTCTCTCGGTGGGATTAGGGGCCTAGACTGTCTTTAGAAGTTAGGCTACATTATGGTCCCCAAGAGAATGAAAGCCACAATCCACTTTGACAGCAAATCTCCTTTCTGCTGCTCTTAGGTTCCAGCTGCTGATCTCCACAAGCAGTCTGGATGAGGGTGGTGCTTACAGAGAGCAGGGAAGTAGGCATACAACCATTTCTTCTCCTACTCCCATCAAGAGTCACTCCTGTGTGAGAATCTGCACTTTCCAAGCCCATGCGAAGGCACATGTCCCCCTGAGCTCATAGGGAGGTGTGCTGCAGCTCTTCTTTGTCTTCTGAAAGAGGATCCAAAGATTTTAGATTTTCACCCTTCATTTACATGGATATTGTTTTCCGACCTCTACTGAACTACTTTTATATCACTTAATCATTAAATCTTATTTCCTAACGAAAGTCATTGAGAAGTCAAAATTACAGCAAAACTATTCTATTCCACATAGTTTTTTTTTTTTTTGCAATCATTAAATGCAGTGGTCACAATGGCGTTGGTCTTGTGTGCTGTTGAGTTGATTCAGACGAACAGTGCCTCCATATGACCGACGAGAACTGCCCCGTAGGATTTTCTTAGGTCATCTTTAAGGGATCAAAAAGCAAAGCACCAAACCCACTGTTGTTGAGTCGACTCTGACTCGTAATGACCCCATAAAACAGGTAGAACTGTACCAGTGGGGTTCTGAGACTGGCCCTCGTCACAGCACTACACAGCCTGCGCTTTCTTCTAGAAGGGAAGGTGGATTCAAACTGTGCACCATGCAGCTAACAGCCCAAGGCACAACCACTCCACTATCTATTTTTTCTTTCTTTTTTATTTTTTTGCTTTTTTCTTCTCTTTTTCTGAGGAGCCGCCAGAAGACTTAAGCCCACCAACTGTCCAGTTTGTGCTGAATCATTGCGCCTTCTTTTTTTAAAAAAATTTTTTTCATTACACCTTCTGTACCCAGTGTAACAATTTCCAAAACTTAGTCAATTATTGTCATTCATCATCCAAGAGGCTTGCTATATGATGTGAAGCCTTTCTAAGTTATCAACTCAGAGTCACTGTATAGGGCAAACCCGTCAGGTAATGAGGGAAGGGTTGACAGGGGAAGGTAACGTCTGCCAGGAAATGCTTACAGAGAGCCATCATGATGCCTAAGCCCACTCCAGGAAGTCAAAGAGCTTGCTTGCTGATGGTTTAGGCTTTAATCCTGCCTGTGTTCTGGGCTGCATGGGTAAGGTGCAACTGCCCTGGTAAAAACACAGTTCAATGAGCATAACCATGCTAGACCGGAGCAGTGTTTTTGTTCTGTGCAGTGCCCTTCCTTTTTATAAACAGAACATGCTTCATATTTTTCATAGGAGAACTATGTTTCTAATCCTGCTGGTTGTAGGATGGCATTTGTATACGTTGTCAGGAGAGGCCCTTGCTTAGAGAAGAACATTGGGCTTACGAAACTGAAAGTAGAAGGGCAGCTTGAAAGAAGAAGACCCTGGACAAGGTGGATTGACACAGTGCAGCCATGATGGACCCAAACACAAACCCATGGAGAGACTTGCGCAGGACCCCGTGATGTCTTTCTCTGTTGTGCATGGGGTTCTAGGACTCGGAACAGACTCTATGGCAACAAGAACAAGTCCAGCAACAGAAAGGCTACCTAGCATTGATCATCTGATTCTTTGGCTAAAATGTCTTGGAGAAGAATTATGGCCACACGCTAAGAATATTTAGGCATTATTCCTATGCAGTCTCTACCGACATTCTGAATATTTACCTAACTGAACCTTTCACTATTAAGCAAAACCATCTACCTACCGGCTTACAGTTGTCTCCATATTCTGCATACATGTTGTGTATGATTTGTTTCATAGTCATATTCCCATATTTTCCTACATTTTTTTTCTAAGTCATATTCTATTATGATGATTATGATGTTTTACTTAATTTAAGCTTTTCCCCATTGCTTTTTCATAACGTCCTTTCTATCCCAAATATACTGTGCAGTTTGTACATACAGTTTCTGTGTTTGAGTTTATTTCTAACACTACATTCTTCAGTGTGGATGGCTCTCTTATTAATATTACTTTTTAGGTTATACTTCAGTTGGTTGTTAATAAGATTGTGTTTTAAGGGCTGAGTCCCGGTGGCATAGTGGTTGTGCCTGGGACTGCGGCCCACTGGGACGGAGGTTCAATTCCAGCAGTGGGGCTGGGCCTCCTACTCCCACCACCAGAGAGCAGTGATGACCCCCCCCCCAAAAAAAAAAAGATTGTGTTTTTTTTGTTTTGTTTATAGATGTGCAATACAGCATGCAGTGTTAAAGATCACATATATCTAATGGAACAAAGAAAAGTTCTCCCCTGTTTTTATTGCTATTTCACTTCTGAAATGAAATATGCTACATAGACTTATGAGTTATCTGAAGATTGTTGTATTCTAAGTAATCTATGGGTGTCATGTAGAATAAATTTTCCTACCTGAGAAAGAAGTGGTAGGTGATTCATGTTCATCAGAAGTATTTTAATGCTAAGACTTTAAGCCCACCACCGGTGAGCCCCTAAAATCATTTTAGAGAGGAAGTGTGGATGGAGTAGGAGAGGACTGTGGGTGGGTGTATGGCTTCTTCATGAGCTGATGAAAATATTCAGCGGACAACATGGCAAAGGCTGTACAAGGAGTGACTTGTACCTTTCAAACAAAAATGCTATGGTAATTAAAGCTCAAGAAAGTTGCTTCCATGTGGTAAAATCATGCTGTTATTGATCTCCCTACTTTTAGAACAATAGCAGTCTATAGCATCACCAGTATTATGAACACCAGCATCACCTATCAGTCCTCTTCACTGCCATCACCTCCACTGAACCAGCCGCACCACCACCAATAGCAGCACAACCACTTCTTGCCACTGCCATTATCCTCACTGCCATCATCACCGTCACCATAGTCCTTATGATCAGTACCTTCTCAACCACTGCCACCACCTACCCTCACCTCCACCAACATCACCCAACATAGTTGTCATCACAATTACCACTACTATTTGTACGTACAACATTTATTGAACACTTTCTTTTTTCTACATTGTATAATTAGTAGGTGTCATGGGTATGATCCTGGTCCCATGGACCTTAAAGGTCCCATGGACCTTAAAATGTCTCACTTCCCCTCTTCATAAATGATGGAATTGAAGGTTCAAGAGGTTACAACTCTTGTTATGGGAAATGTAGAAATGGAATTCTATTTCAAGTCTATTTAATAATTGCATTTAACTTTAATCACTAGTCCTTAGTACACTAGGAATTTAACATTAACCTAAAAAATAATATCATAGCACCCCATGTAATTCATTTTTGCACAGAATATTCACTAGTCTTGGAAAACTGTAGTAAATAAACAATACACAAGACATTTTTACTTCTCTAAAACAGTTGATACACAACAAACAGAAAAGTATAATATTTTCTTGGACAAAGTCAAACCAATGTTCTAACATCACCAGTAAGTAAATAGGGGCAAATCTATAAACTATAAGCTAAAATGTCATGAATACTTGACTTCAAAAGAAGTTAAACAGTACTTTTGAAAGTACCCATAAATGCAGATTTCCAACATTAGTCCATTTGTTTGACAGTCTTCTACATACAGTTTAAAAGTCAGTAGCTAACATATCTTACTTAAAAGCTGTTTGGTATAATGCCTTAAACACAGCTGCTTGAACCATGTGTCTATTGATTGGTAGATGAGGCTCAATTCTCTATATATGGAAAACCTGAACTAAAAAGACATGGTTCTGGTACAGGTAGAGAAGGTAACTTAATGTCAAAAGTTTTATTTGAATACAAAGCTAACTAGCATTAGAAAGAAAACAGTTGAGCAACAAAAGCTAATTTATAATTAGCTTTTGTGGTCCTAAGTAAAGAAGTAAATAGTAGGTCAGGAAGTATAAAAAGGGAAGACATCAAGTATGAATCTTAAATAATATTTTCAATCTGGGTTACAAAATGCTAAGGAGACAATTTGCTAAGAAGTCTCCATTGACCATGCTCTATGCTTCCCCAAATATCAGCAGTTCCTTTTGTGACCTCTGAGCCCTGCCATAGCAGTTTTGGTTGAAAAATGTTCCTCCGTATTGGCGAGCTGACTGCATGAAAAAGAGTGGGCATTCTGACTCTTTTATTTCCCCACATGGGCACCAAACCCCCATGAAAGAGTGTCCCTCCTCCCGAATTCAACTATTAATGCCCTACTCATTCTCCAAGGTCCAACATTTCATACACCCAGGTGAGCCCCAGGGAGACCTCTCTTCCCACTGGTCCTCCCGACCCTCAGTGTTCTCCCATCCATCCAAGGGTAACTATCACTTGGACCTCCTCTTGTGGCCAGCATTCTATATTAAATGACTGGCTTCCAAAATGTTGACTGTAAGCTCCTGGAGTACAGGGGCATTTCCACAAGCATGCGAATGATCTCATCCACTTCCCTCCCCAAATCATGGTGCCAACCCAGTGGGCAGTCTCACCAGATGTTACTGTAGACAGAGAAGGGGCGGAATTTGTGCAGACAGGAAGTGTGGCATGAAATGTGTGGGATAAGAATGATCTCTGTTGTGGGGCTACACGTGTAACATGTAGAATTCAAATTGGAAAGGTTCAAGGTCCCAAAGTTGGTAGAACGCTAGACCTAATTTAGCCCTTGGCTGTAAGGGCTAAGTTGACTGAAGCCTGTTGCATGGATTCAAGTTGAGCATGAAATGGTTTTCATCCTGTCCCTTGACATGGTGTATGTGCCTGAGTGTGAGAGATTGAAGGTTGCTAAGGGTTGGCCCCATTTCATTTCCCAGCCCGCAGTTGACAAATCAGCTATTGAAATCTGTGTGGTGCATAATTCCCTTCCAGTCTCAGGGGGACACCCAGGCCTTAGAGCTGACTCCCAGACAATCACAGTTGTTGGGTTTGCTTTGTAATCAGGGGGGAACCTGTCCTCTGAAGAACCAGGTCCCCCATGCCTCTTAAATCAGGGACCCCCCCACCCCCCCCCACAAGAGAGTTTGCTTCCTTGTTTGCTTCCTTAATGCCAGCCAGTGAACTGGATCTTTTTACAGGAAGCAGCAATTCACACACTTATCCACAGAGTCCTCAATCTCTACCTAGCAACCACTCTTAATGTACATGAGAAGAGAAATTTTAAAGGTCTAGAGGGAAATCCTCCTGTGGGTGAGGGAGCACTTGATTTGTGGATTTAAGTACCTGTAATCCAAGTACATGCCCAGGCAGGAAAATGTGGTATTTGCACCCCTGCCTTCAGAAGTGAGAAGCCTGCTTTCACCTACTCTGGAATTCCTTTCAAGAAACTGCAAGTGCCTCAGGAGGCTTCCTGCACCTCTGCATGGCCACCGTTCCCAGGTAATGAACAACTGTTTTCCCAATCAGAGCTTCGTCCCTCTTTCATTTCTATCCTGGCTAGGAAGGATTCGATTGGGCTTTCGCTTGTCTCTTTTCTCTGCCGTCTGTACAATGTCCTCTCTCCTTTGCAGCCCTGCCTTCCCCCGCCCCTCTTTCTTCTTTTTGCCTCTTGCAATCTCTCCAAACAGCCTTCTTTCATCCATCCTAGGGCCATTCCTCCAGCCTCCCAAGTCCTCCCAACCCCCAATTCCTTTAAGAAAGAGCCTCTTCGATCTCCATGACAACAGTCGCACTGTGTCAATTTATTTGTAAGGGTTGCCAGGGACGGTGTTTTATGTGTCAGTCCCCACCAGTTTGCCAGCTGCCTGTGGCAGCAGGTTCCTCTCCCTTTATGGAGACGGTGGGAGGGGAGTAAGAAAGGGGTCTGGCTCAGGTGGTGAATAAGGAGAAGAGGGACTTAGCAGAAAAGCCCCAGCCACACCCAGTTCTCTAAATCCCTTCCTTCCTCCCTCCTGGCTTTTCTGCCTGAAGGACGGGCTTTTCCTGGGACTGCCAACTTGGGCATTTGCTAAATACGGATTATGCGGATGGGCATTTTCAGCCATTCCACAGGGAGAGATGTTGTGCATTTCTCCTTTCAAGACTTCACACGGACTTAACCAGGCTTGGAGCCGCCCTTCTCAGCCTTGAATGTCAGGAATGATGATTCCCTCAGATGCATCTTCCCTCCTCACCCCTTCTTCTCTTTGACAGAAGCAGCAGCAGCAGCAGTGCCTCTGTCCATCCGTGCAGTGAATGGCTGTGGTAAAACTTTCACACCTACTAATTGAGGGCTATGCAACAACTTCCAAAAGCAACTGACACATTTCAGTCTTGTCAGAGGGTCATGTACTTTGACTGCATCTAAGGACCCCTGGCAGAGCTGTCTGATATAGTACCAGACTGCTCAGGACAAGGGGTTCAAACCCACTGGACCTCCCTTCAGAGAAACTTGAGGCTTTCTGCTCCTGTACAAATCTGGAAAGCCTTAGAATCCCTATGTAAGACTGCTGTGAGTCTGCATTCATTCACTGACAGGGGGCTTGCTCTTTTTGTTTTCTTATATGCAGGAAAAAAATCAAATAAATAAAGTCTTGGCTTCACAGTGATTTTAACTCACAGTAAGCTTAAAGCATAGTCGAACAGTCCTAAAGAATTTTCCAGGCTGCCATCTTCAGGGAAGCAGAGGGTTAGGGTTACATATAAATAGATGCTAATCCATCTGTTGTGAATTGGCATAAAATGGTGTGGTGGTGGTCATACAAGTCTGAGACTAACCAGAAGAGACCCAACCAAATATAAACGGTGGCCCTTGTGTCAATTCCAGCTCAGAGTAGAACTGCTCCATGGATGGTTGTGGCGTTCATGTGCTTATGTTAATTTAATGATTGAAATGCAGGGGTGGAGTCTAGCCTGTTAACCTGGAGATAGCCAGTGAGTAGCCAGTGAGGTTTCTATGTGGGTATGGCTTTCTCCTGAGACTTCTGGGTAATCTCGCAGTATTTCCCTGGTGGAGATGAGAAGTCATCTCCCCAGTTGTTGGGAGTTAGTCTGCAAGAAAACGAACTATGGACAAGACAAGATGGCAGCATCTGAGGAGCTGGAGGAGCCAGGGGAGAAGCCACATGGCCTTCCTCTGATGGAATCAGACCTCTGAAGCTGGAGAAGCCATGTGGAGACTCCTGCCAGTGCTGGATGCTGTTGCTGGACCCTGAGCACTGGAAGTGAGGAGCCATGGGGAGACCCCTACTGGCGCCCACTGGCCTGTGACTTCATGAGTCAGAACGAGACTTTATAGACTGGTATTGGACATATGGGCTGATATCGGACTTATGACTTTGAACTGGCCTGGGTTGGGATGCTTTCTCAAGGTTCCATTCCTTTTGTACATAAACCTTACACTTATATCCATATGTGTGTCTATCAATGTGTTTCTCTAGTCTACCCGGACTAACACAATGGTCAAAACTGTGACTCCTTGGAAGCACATTGCCAGCTTCAACCCACCAGAATTTTAATTCATAGTTCAATGTTTAAACATTTGAATCACCCCTGTAATTGTCAAGAAGGTGTTAGACACTCTTAAGAGAGTCCTGTTCCATTAGTGTGGCAGTCATATGCTTATGTTAATTTTATGATTGAAATGTAGGGGTGGGGTCTAGCCTGTTAATCTGGAGATAGCTATTGAGTAGCCAATGAGGCCTCTATGTGGGCATGGCTTTCTCCTGAGACTTCTGGGAAATTTCGTGATATTTCCCTTGAGAAGATGAGAAGCTATCTTCCTCAGTTGTTGGGAGTTAGTCTCAGAGACGATGAATCATGGACAAGACAAGATGGCAGCGTCCAAGAAGCTGGAGGAGACAGTGGAGAGATCACATGGCTTTGCCCTGATGGAGCCAGACCTCTGATGCTGTTGGGGGGTAGGGGGGGCACATGGAGACCTCTGCCAGCGATGAGTGCTTCCGTTGTTGATGGACCCTTCACCCTGGAAGTGAGGAGCCATGTGAAGACCCCTGCCAGTGACAGGATTCTGCACTCACTGACCTGAGACTTTGTGAGTTGGAAGGAGACTTTATAGATTGGTTTCAGGCATATGGGTTAATATCAGACTTATGACTTTGAACTTGACTGGGCTCAATGTCCTGTTCCTCTTGTATATAAACCTTTTCTTAAATCTATATGCATGTCTATGAAATTTGTTCCTCTAGTCTACCCAGACTGACACAATTAGCACTTTTGACAACATTTTGGGATAGAGACAATAACACAAACTTTTCTAAAAATTAAAGAATTATTTTTTTGTCTCATGCTTTCAGATATCTTATATATATGTGATCAACTGTCTAAATCTTCAAATATCCTTTCTGATTTGGGGAAAATCAAGCAAGTATCCCCCCCCAAGAAACATCAGTAGAGTAAACTGATTTACTCAAATTCTTTCACTTTTCAGAAGTGTGTGGGTTAAAAGCTAAAAAAATTATTCTTTAATACTTGTTTTCATTTCATTTAGATTTACTGACATTATTTCTGAAGATTCTGCTAAGGTACTGATTAGCATTCCTATTTCACTCAAAATAAGTCAAAGAATTTAACCACAGCCCATTCTTTCATCCTTTGTCATACTGTGGTGGCTTGTGTGTTGCTATGAAGCTGGGAGTTATCATGGACAAATTTCATATCTTTTCTAGGCTAAGACGGATTAGGAAGAAAGTCCATGGTAATATAATTCTAAAATTTGGCCCCCCAAACCCTGTGGGTTTTGGCTCAAGCATGCAAACCATCAGGAAGGTGAAGGAGAATCTGGTGATATTTCATTCTATTAGACATATGAGTGCCAAGTCAATGACCATCACCTTCCACAATACAGATAATTCAACATGGTAATGGCCCTTATACATCTTCCCCTGGGCTTGTGATTAAAGATGTTCCTTTCCTTTTAGACTTATCACAGATTAATCCAGTAACAGCTATTTTTAAAAAAAATTAAGGAGAATTTTAAGGAGTCTTTAAATGGGACAGAGAACACAAAGACAAAGGCACATCACCCAGATGAAGGAAGCCATTAGCACAAGGTCAGAATGGCTTCTGAAGATGCATCGTTAGAGTGCTAATTAAATAAAGCATGGCATAAAGGGAACAGTCACAAATTCATAAATGGTGACAGTTCAATACATCACAGTTACAAGTGGGAATATAGACATGGACCAGGATTAGGATATGTCCATTATGTTAGCTAGAAGAGCTTACAAGATTGGTTCAGGGCCTTCTGATCAATGCAGTCAGGGTATGACTAATAGGACCTGACTCATAACAATGAGTACCCCAGTACTTTCTTCAAAGACACACTCAAGCAAGCCCCTAAGAGAGACTGCCCATCTCTCAGCTGATTCAAAAGTGATGGAGGTAATCCTAATTTACAACAAACTCTGCCTGAAGGTAAGGTTATCTACATACTTGGTTAATTATCCAAAAGAATTTAATGGAGGATTAATCTATGTAGGGTCTCTTCAAGTGGAATCTGTTTTTTCACTATTATGCATAACCTTCTGCAAATGGGGTACACAGAACTTAAGCTCTAACACAATTCTCTCCTGATCATGAATAATATTTTTAATAATCCTGCAACCACATAATACAGGTTGGTGTGCTTCTTCAGTGTGGAATTAGGTGACATCTCACTTAGATTGCTACTTGTTCTAAGACAAGTTTTTAGGACCCCAGATACTATTCTTTCTGATAGCTAGGAACCATCTGATTTCTTGACCCCACATTTCTATGCACTCATATCTTTTGTGATCACCTCCTAAGGGCTAGTCTGAAGAATTTTTAATAAAAGATAGTAGAAATCCAAGTCGCTACTTTATGTTGTACCTGTATAAAACTTTTGTCTTTGGGTGTCTACCACCGTGGACTCTGGGGTTTCCCATTGCATTATGAATTAGGTCATCACCATAGTGCTTCAGAAGTCAATTCAGTATGGAACACCAACACTATGTGTCTCATTTTCTCCAACACTGATGACTTCACCTACCCATTCATTCATCCATTTATTTACTTGTTCAACACAGTGGGAATCAAAGATGAATGAATGAATCCCTACCTGGAATTCAAAGAATAGCAAGGAAAGATATATCACTGATGACTGGAACCACAGTGAGGCATCATTAGACCAAACAGCTGCTTCCCTGGATTTCACTCTGAGTCACAGTAACTCCATGCATGTCAATGTAGAACTGTACTGCATATGGATTTTAATGGCTGACTTTTCAGAGGTAGAGCCTTAGTGGTTTCCAAAAACCAGCCTTGTTCAGTAGTCAAGCACTTGCCATTTGTATGACCCAAGGAACCTTCTATGTTCAGTAGGTCATGGGAAATCATGGACAGGCCTGAATATTTAAATATTTGAAACTGTTCTTTGATGAAAGAAATAATTAAAATAGAAAGGAAAGTTACTTATTATGCTTAAAAGAGGCTGCTTTTGCAAGATCACTAGAAAAATAATACATTATTATTTACATCCCATGTTATAGAAAGGTTGAACAAGATTATTTTTTTCCTTTTATAGGTTCTAGATTCTTCCTTATTATTATGGATTGAATTGTGTTCCCCCTACATGGCATATGCTAAAATCTTGACCTCTGTACCATTAATATGAACTGGTTGAAAACAGGATTTTTTCTTTTCTGATGAGGTATGTCTGTTTGTTGGGGGTGGGTTCTCAACCTAATTACTTCAGTACTTTAAAAACTGCAGAATAGACAGAGTGGTGTGATATAGGAAGAAGACACTAAAGAACAGCAAGAGTCTCATGGGGCTATTGACAAGGAAGGGTCTTTCCTTGGTGATTTTTCCTGGATTCTGTTATCTAGCCATCTGAATTGTGAGGAAGTAACTTTCTTTTCCCTAAAGTGACTCACTTGTGATTTTCTTTTTCCTAAAGAAACCACTCAGTAACCAAGACACCCACCAGGATTCCAGGACTATTTCCTCCTCTATCTCTTTTCTGTCTCTCCACTTTGCACTTCTTCTACTCCTGATCTGCTGCTTGGCTGGTGGCTCAGAACTCCCAATGCTCTTGACATTCTTATCACTGATGGAGGCTCCCCTTTGTGGCTGATACTACTTTCTTTCTATCTCCTCCTCTTGTCTAGTTTGCGTCCCTCTGCTCTTTTCCTTCAATCAGAATGTATACCTTGAATTTTCATTTCACTAAAATAAGAATATCTTAAATGACACATATACCTCAGATGGATTAACTGTGAAAGAGTACACATCCTTAACATGCTTCAATATTAACTGAATACCAGAGATTTAAGTCTATCCAGGAGTGCTTGGGAAGATAGGTCTGTTGGCATACTTATGAAAAACAGCCTTTGAGCACCCGTAGGGTGTGCACACGGTATGGACCTGAGTCACAGTTGACTCAGTTACACCTGGGGTAATACTCTAGATTATGGATAGTAGCAGACAATGTAGTGGTGTGATGGGTAGGTTTATTATGCCAACATGGCCACAGAAGATTGGTGGATCTGTTGTGATGGCACAGCCAATGAACACGCGGGATGAATTGAAGGGCAGCTATAGGAAGGGCTTCGCAAGTCCCGCCCCCTCTCTCTCTTGTTTCCAGATCTTCGGACCAGAGGGCTGCCTTGTTCATCCTGTGCCTCGACCTCCAAGCAACACTACCCATGTGACACCTAATCGTGGATTGTGTTACTGTGAATTGAGGATCCTTCAAGCCCTGCTTCGCAACACTCCTGGGATATACATCTCTTGAGCTGGGGACTGTTGGACTCTGTTATCTGGCTGACTGTTGGTGACAGTTGGTGACAGTTGGTGACTGTTGCTCTGCCGTTTGCTGCCTGTAACCAGATAGCCTGGATTGCTCTACAGAGGACTATTCAGCGGCCCTCAGGAATTGAAGGACTGCCAGTCTTCTAGTTGCCTCGCGCAAGTGAGTTCCACCGAGCAATCTGTATTGTTTTATAGTTAACTTTTTCTCTTTTTCTCTTATATATCTTTCTCAATATATAAGTATATAAAAATAATTACTAGTGTCCTGAATTTTATTTCTCTAAGAGAACCCTGCCTGACACTAGTGGCATCCATGACATACTTGAGAAGCCCCTCAAACATTCAATGGCAAACCAGTGAAAAGACATGTGAATTATACATCAATAAAATAGTGTCAATAAAAGAAAAGACAGGTCTTATCTCATCACATCTGTTATGTCCCAACTGATAAACCTGACTGGCTCTCCAACAATGACCCTGCTACTCTGAGTCTCATTCCACAGCTCTTTGACCACACATGTATACTACAATTGATGTAAAATCTAATGGGAATGAGACATTCTTTTTTGCTTTTTTTGGAGGGGGGCATCACTGCCCTCTGGTGGTCATGGGAGCTACCCAGCCTTGCTCCTTGAGAGCTTCTGCTGGATTTGAACCGCCAAGCCCATGGGCCACAGTCCTGCACTCAACCACTATGCCACTGGGGCTCAGCCGAGACATTCTTTTAATTATCCACAAAATACTCTTCCTTTTGGTACAGAAAAGAAATGATAACATCAGTGAACCAACTCTTACTTTCCTGTTGGGAGAGAAAAGATGCAATGCTTTTTAAAGCCTCCAAAATGGGTGCTTATTTATAAGATCTAGTGCTCCGTAGAAAGATTCCACTCTCATGCAGCCCC
>PVJH01004123.1:0-17849 GCA_004026705.1 Nesogale talazaci | reverse complement strand
GCTTGTAAGCAGTCACGGTGCTCACAGAAGAGAAAGACAAGTCTCCCTGGCTGTAGCTCAGGAACCATGTCAGGAAGGACAACTCACTAGATGCGGTGGGGGGAAAATCAACTCTGAGGCACCAATTGCAACTAGCTGTTGTTGGTTAATCTGTGTCAAAAAGGGCATCTGTACCTAACAATGAGATACCCATTCCCTTATTTTTGAAAATATTGTCTAGTCAATTTATACAATGCCCTACACTGATTTATGGACTACTGCTTCCATGCGTATTACATCTAAAGTTTAACCCTTACCACAACATCTTCCAGTTTTTATGGAATGAAAGTTCAAGATATACCTTCTGTATAAAGCAACTTAGAAGGAAAGGGGAAGCAGGAATGCTGAATGGGATTGCAAATGGCTGTAAACAGCTTTTCTAAAGTGTTCAAAAGCTAAGATGTCACTTTGAGGACGAAGGTATACCCGACTGAAACCGTGATATTTTCAATCGCCTCTGATCCCTGCAAAAACTACACAAGGTAAATGGAAGACCAGGAAAGAATTGATGGCTTTCACGGGTGTTGGGGAAGAATACTGAACCCATCAAAAACTCAGAGAAGAAAAAGCACATGTATCTTGGAAGTAGTGGCAAGGATGGGGAAACTTCATCTCACACACTTGGGGACCACATTCTGGAGAGACATTGTGGTGAGTAAAATAGGGTAGCAGTGAAAAAAAAGGAGGGAATTACACAATAGCTACCATATAGCAGTGATTGTGAAGGTGGCATCTGCCCAGGCAGTGTTTGGTTCTGTTGTACATAAGTGGCTATTAATTAACCTGAAACCTAACAATAACCATGGGAGCCTGAGTTCTGATCCGCTTGGCAATTCAAAACCACCACAGCTCCATGGGAGATAGACTGGAATTTCTACTCCCATAAACACTCAAAATTCCACCGGGGTTGCTAAAAGTCAGAATAGACTCAATGAAAGTGAGGTTTGCTTTTGTTTTTAACAATAACAACGACATTCTTATGTAGTGCAAGTGATAAAGGACTCAGCTTCTAGTTGCAAAGGTTGGAGGTTTGCATCTACCCAGAGGCACCTCCCCAAACCTATATTCTACTTCTGAAAAATCAGCCACTGAAAACCCTGTTCTACTCTCAGATCTAGGCGTACCTGTGACTTGGAATCAATTTGGTGGCACCTAGTGAGCTAGGTGGGCTAGTCATTTTGTGAAGAAGTACGACTCAGGGAGAAACCAGATGAGTTGGATTGTACATTTAACTCTTAAAGGAGGTTGGTGATCGGAAGAGCTTACCCAGACTTCTTTGCTGTCTTCTTTGAATGATGACACAGGAAAACAGCTAACTAGCAGGTAGGGAAAACATAAGCAATGGAAGCGATCTGGAAGTGGGATAGTTAGGCACCTTCACAGAAGTTTTGACTCAACAACAAAATTCAAGAGAAAATTAAATCTGGTCTAAACTGTTATTTCTAGCAACTCCTTCTAGGCATGGGACAGTAGGCATAGGTTAGGTACATGCCATGGTGTGGAAGCCAGGATCAACAGAAGAGTGGCCTTTCAAGCTGTGGTCTGTGCAAAACTTGCATCATCATATAATCAGCATCGCATTTTCTTTATTGAGAAAGTTCTGCAGTGTAAAACATGGCAGCTATACTGAATGCTTGCTTAGTGGCTTCGTTGCTTATGTTGTGCCTCGAGCTTGCTTGTTCTCCCAGTGACTAGCAGCAGGGCATTTATTCCGCTAACTAGCAGTTAGTTTCCAGGCCAAACAGTTAACCATGTGGTCAAGACTCCTTTTCTCCTGACCAGCAAGCCGAGTGAGGCATCCGCACTGCCCCACTTAGGAGAGCAGAACAAAGTTATCACTTTGACAGAATGTCAAAGAAACGAATCACAGATCAGTTTCACTCTTCCAGGCCTCCATGAAGATTCAACAGGATGGAGGTAGGGCATCCACAATGTCCCTCTGTGGAGACAGAGAAATTGCTGTCGAGGTCTTCAAAAGGTGAGTGTACTGAGCCACTGTTAATAAGTGGACTTTCAACCTGATTTTTTTTAAGTTAGATATAATGTTGACATCTTGACAATATAACATGTAACCGGACAGGAGCAAGTGCTAGGAATACAAGTGTTTAGTTAGTATGGTTTACCTTCCAGGTGACCCTGATGCTTTGAGATGATATGGGCTCCAGGTGAACTTCCTGAGGTGGGCCATCAGGAGCTGTAAAGACCGAAGACCCACCCGCAAGTTAGAAATGAGCAGATCAGAGCAGATTGAAACCTTCACAGTAAGATACAGGCCCCGAAGACATACCAATGGTTAGCATGTTCCCACTGAGACTGGGCAGATTTCAACTCACGGGGACTCCCTAGGCAGATTAGATCTCCTCCATAGAATTTCCAAGGCTGTAAATCTTTAAAGGGCCAGAAAGCACCATCTTTTACCTGGAGTGCAATGGGTGTGTTTGAAGCTCCCACTGTGTGCCTACCAGTCTAATGGTTAACCACCATAGCAGCATGACTCCAGGTTTGGCTTACAGAAACCCATGGCAGCTTTCAATGTGGGCAAACTCAATTTTGCAGAGTCACTATGTAAAGTTTGCTTTTCCTTTTTCCTCAGGAAATCTTGAGAACTATCACTGGATTCTTTTTAAAAATGGTTTTTGACAAATTGATGAACAAAGTCCAAGATTGTGCAAGTTCTTGGGTAAAATATGAAGTCAACACCGACATTTCTTTTATAACATTCTGCCTAAGATGGAGGTTAAAAAAAATTATTCTCTTTCCCTGTGAAGCCAGATTTCTTGAGGTGGTGACTGAGAGGGAGTGGGGGGGGGTGTGTGTGTGTGAACTATGCCAGAATCATCTATCTTGCAATTGCTTTTGTGGTTTGAGTGCAACATAATTTCCCATGAAAAACTCCCGCTGGCTAACCAGGGGCTGGCTTCACAGGGGCCAGGGCAAAGAAACAAAGCTTGTAACTCTTCACCCTATTCCCAATGCCTATGGGGTAAGCCAGGGAAGCACAAAGACACAAAGTTATCACGTTTCAGTTAGCAATCAGTGTGTAGGTAGAAGTTAAAACAAATCTGTGAGCATAGTGTGAAACCAAGAGATAAAAGAAACATTTCAACTGAGAGTTCAGCATCTAATCAGAGCCATCACGACCCAAATACCAAGAAAAGCAACAATAAAAAGGAGCCCATATTCCAACGAGGCTTTACCCTTGATTGCAGGTTCTTTTCCACAGGTTCCTGCTTGGCTTGGGAGCCACACACAGCCTTGACTTGGGTTCCCCTCAGAGTAGTGAGGGACATGTTGCAACCGTGTCTGCAAACCAGCTTTCGCAGTCATTCTCTCTGCCTGCAGATCACAGCTTCCTAACACCAGGATCCAGATCTACCCTCAATTCGTGCTCCTTGGAAGATAAAGTGATGATAGGCAGATGCTGAAATCCAGAACATGCAGTCCCTTCCTGGGGAGCTATCTTAAGGGCACTATTGCTTCTTGGAAGGTGGCCCGGTGGCTTGATAACCACAAAGTGGGTAATTCAACCCGTCAGCCGTTCCTCAGGACCAAGCAGATTCCTGCTCCTAGAAAGAGCTGATGTCTCAGAAACCTTGAGGCAGTTGGACTCTGTTCTTCGGGGTCTTCATGGGTAGGAGCCAACTCAGGGCAGTGAGTTCACTTGCCTCTGAGATTTCTTTCTCTATCCTGAGTAGGAAGACTATACTGACTTTGAGGTTAATTTCCAAAACTGTAACAAAGGCGGCGACTGGCATCCAACTCGTTCTGATCATTGTCGTGACCAAAGTTTCTAATTTCTGCTCACAGCGTTGAATGCTTTTACTCTCAGACTCAAAGAAAACGCACAGACCAATTTTGTGGTCCTCAAGAAGCATGAAGCTTACCCATATAATCCTTCTTGAAAAACTATTTTGAGGTCTGACAGCTATCTGGAGACCCGGTTATTTTAATGTAATTGTGTCAAACCCAATTCAACAAGAAGCCTACTCGTTAGGCATCAGAGACAACGCCAGTTCACTGCCAGACTTTGGCGATGACTTTCTCAGGAAGGAGGCAGACAATGGTCCCACTAGGTATTTTCTCATTGAGATCGATAAATAATTAAAGACAAAGGCAGTAGTATTAAAAAAAAAACCCAGATCCATTGCCATTAGTCAGTTCTTACGCATGGTGCCCCTGAGTACGACAGAGTAGAATTGCGCTATAAAGATGACTTGGCTGATTTGGTGTTTCCTTCTTGTGCTTGATGTTTGGCTCCTAATAGTAAGACTGGCAGTTCAAACCCACCACAAAAGAGCATCCTTGCACTCTGCTTCCATAAAGATGACCACGAAAACAACCTTATTGGCTCAGTTCTGCTTTGTAACATGCCAGGGTTGCCATGAGTCAGGAGACACTTAATAAAGAAGTTACAAAAAAAAATCTTTATTAAAGTAGATTTCAGGCCTTTCATCTAGAGTGTTGCTGGGTGTGTTGTAATTTCCAGGTCGGTTCTAACTGGCAAACGCTGGGTATGTAGGCAATCAAGAACTCTTGTACCACACATCCTAGGATCCATTAACACTATCATGTTGCTGTTAGGTGACATCGATGGGTTATGAGCCATAGTGACCCCTATGTGCAACAGCGTGAAATACCACTTGGTCCTGCACCACCCTCACAACTCTTCTTATTTTTGAGTACATGTTGAAGCCATGGTGTCAATTCAAATCAAGGCCTTCCTCTTTTTTTTTTCTCTCCTTCCACTCGAGGGACTGGTGTCTTCTGATAACATGATGAATGTACATGAGATGACATCTTGCCATCCCTGCCTCTAAGGAACATTCTATCTGTACTTTCTCCAGGTGTAATACTATAAAGCCAAACTCACTGCCTTCCGGTCAGTTTTGACTCATACTGACTATATCTACAGTTTCTAAAAAGCAGATAGCCTCAACTTTCTCTAGGAAGCACTGGTGGGTATGTACCACCGACCTTGTGATTAGAAAAAGAATCCGACAGTGGTACTGGCACCATAGTAGAATTTATACACAAATGGCCTCTGTTTCATTTGAAAACAAGAAGTAGATGATATGATGAGGAACCTAAGATGATTTTCCCCTTCAGCATGGCCTGACATTTTCAGAGAGTCCCTAGCAAAGTAGTGAGAGGTAGTGGCTTCTCCTTTCCAAAACATTCCAATGATCTTCAAGAATGTAAAGCCTTTATTGAAGTCCAGAGTGGTTACAAGTTAGGGTGCTAACTGCAAGGACAGCAATTCAAAACCACCAACCACTCTGAGGGAGGGAGAAAGATGGGATTTTCTATTGATGTAAGAAATTACAGCTCACTGGACAGTTTTACGCTATCTTATAGCATCAGTATGAGTCAGCATGGAGTCGATGGCAGTGACAGTGATTGACAGGTAAACACACACAGTGAAATGCTTGCCGACTAACTGAAAGTTTGGAAGCTTGACTCTATGCAGACATACCTCTAAAGAAGGCCTGGCCACCAACTTCAAAAGGCACTAGCCACTGTAAGCCCCCTGGAAAGCAATTTTACTCTGACCCATGCTGGCTCCTCATAAGTTCAAGTCCACTTGACAGCAATTGGTTTGATTTTCTAAAAAATTGTGACTTACTCTATCAATGATGCCATGTTCTGTTCATATTATTTATATTGATCTATTCTTTGAAGTGAGTATCTTGGTAACTCTCCTTTCTCAAAAATTAGAATCGGGCTGAGCCCCAGTGGTGCAGTGGCTGTGCACGGGACTGCAGCCCACTGGGATGGAGGTTCAATTCCAGCTCTACAGGAGCAAAAGCTGGGCCTCCTACTCCCACCACCAGAGGGCAGTCATGCCCCCCCAAAGCCCCCCCCAAATTAGAATAAAAAAACAATATAATAGTTGAACAGTCAAAGCTTATGTAATATAGGAAGCCCCCAATTTATATATTTGAGATAGAATACGCTGTACTTAGAACCTTTGTTTTTATTTACTGTACATTGCATTGTTAGTAATACGTACTACATAACTATTGCAGCACATAGTAGTGCGCTAGCTTTCCCAAACATCCACTTACTTTTCTCCATTTTATGATTTATTGTTCAAAACACTACAGCACGATAGCCTATCACCTGATCTAGAGTAAAGTTGATGTACATGCCAGGAGTCAAACAGGGTAGAAAGTTGAGCAACATTCTACACGGACAATTTACAATGCTTGAATTGTACACATACCTGACAGCCATTATGCTAATTCTGTTGTGAGCTACTGATGTCAATGTCATTAAAGACCAGGTATATGCTGTTGTTATGTACTGTTGAGTTTGTGGCTACCCACAGTGGTCCTATGCAGAGCAAAACCAAACACTGCAACCTCTTCATGATCATTGGTTGTGTTTCAGTCCATTGTTATACCCACTGGATCAATCCAGTTCTGGCTAGGGATCTTCCACAACTGACACTCTACCAAGAGCATGGTGTCCTTCTCTAGGGACTGGTCTCTCCTGATGAAATGTGAGATGAAGTCTCACAATCCTCACTTTTAAGGAGCTATGTGGCTGTATTTCTTTCCAATAGAGAATTTGTTATTCTTTGGTCAGTCCATGTTGTGTGTGACCTTCTTGGCCAACACCATAATTCAAATACATCGAAAGCATAATTCAAAATTATTCTGTGGACTTCCTTATTCATTGTCCAGCTTTGGAACAAACTTATTCATTGTCCTTATTCATTGTCCAGATTGGAACAACCATGACTTGAGACAGATGTACTTTATATGATCTTATTCAGTGTTTCCTATCAAAGAAGGATCAGTTATTCATTTGAGCTGCGATATTTATTTAACTTACGTTGGAACTGACTGTGACAAGCTTGATGAAACTACCCCTTCTGCCAAGTCTATCTTGGTCTGAAAACTCTGCTAAAACTTCTTCACCATAGATGACCCTGCTGGTATTTGAAAGAGCAATGGTATTTAGCAGCATGCAGCCAATACAACCCAACACTCTGACAGACACCTGTTTAATAGGAAAGATATCACTTTCAGAACTAAGGTCCACCTGACCCAAGTCATAATATCTTTAATCACCTCATAATACATATGAAAGTGAGACAAAAAATAAAGAGGACCAGATGAATTTGATGTTGGTAACGAATCTGAAAGTACCACCAACTGGGAGAACAAACAACTCTGTCTTGGAAGAAGTACAGAATGCTCATATGCTGAGCATGATAAAGAGAGACAAGTCTCTGGGAAGGACTTCATACTTAGTAAAACAGAGAATCAGAAGAGAAGAAGAAGACCCTTAGTGAGATGGATTGGTACATTGGCTGTAACAATGGGCTTAAATACTACAACTGTGAAGATGGCCCCAGTCTGGGCAGTGTTTTGTTCTAAGGCACAAAGGGTTACTGTGAGTTGGAATCAAATCGATAGCCCCAAACAGCAATAATGACAGTATCTGTTACGGACTTTGCTTCTATCCAAGGTGCTAGAGGTTCCAGGCAATCCAGAGGTGTCTCAGGGAAAAAAAAAAAGCCATTGAAACACAAGTGCACACAGCTCTACTCTAACACATGGGGCTTCCATGAGTCAGAGTGAATAGTGACTGGTAATGGTTCATTAAGTGGAAAGGGGGGCAGAGTGTGCCAGATGCACCATGGGTGTAATTTTAAACCAGATGGTCAAGGTGGGACTTATTGACTAGACATTTAAGATGACAGGATGAAGGAGAGAAGAACACTGGGAAGAGAAAGGTGCCCGGTGGGGGGTTCTACCTAGCACTTCTGAAGAATGACAAGGAGGCCAGTGATTTCATTAGGTTTATTTTCCAATGTCTCTGCAAATGAAAACCAGAGGAAAACGATAGCAAATTCTGCAACTAGATGACTGGAAGTTGGGGTATAGCACGTGCCTGGTTTTCCTCCTGGGGGAACTCTGTGCCTTTTACTCCTTTGGGGACTACTACCTTTGATCTCCCTCAGCTCTACTTGGCACTGCTGCTAGCATGTTCATGCTTCAGAGCCTGTGCCTTCATGTAATCCTCCTTCTGCCCTCAGCCTCCAGCTCAGCACACAGGAGATGGCACCCCCCAATAGGGCCGCTCTTCTGAGCTGTGATGAGAGGTGAGGCAAAGACCATTTACTTAGCAACGTATCTGATGGACACCCCATGACTCCCTGTCATGACCCTTCCCACATTCTCGTCTCTGGTGAAAACTCTGACTTGTCAGAGAGGACTTCATATTATTGAACTCCACTTTCTATGGGTGACCTCGTCACGAAAATGATGAAGGAATCAGCCACTCCAAGAATGGTCACCGGCACTCAGTGACATGTGACCTTTGGGATACCGCTGCTAATGGGGAAGTTGGTCTTTGATGAGGGTCAGCTGAGACGTGACATGCTGATTACTGTCGGAGAGGACTTGGCCTGTCAGGCATGCTTGCAGTCCATTAGGGGCTCGTCTCGATCGCTCTGACAGGGTCTTCACTTACTCTCACGACTTCTCCTTCTGGGGGCACTGGGGGTGGTAAGGGGGAGTCAGTGACAGTATGGTTGATAATTTGGTCTCTCTTATGTGTTAGTTCTCTGAGGTCAAGTGTAGCAAATGGTATAATAATTCTTTCATGCACTGTCACATAAAAATAACTCAACATATCCAAGATACAACAATGCTATTTTCCAATATTAGAGAGTTCTCACTCACGCATTTGGCATCATAGAGACCCTCTAGGACAGGGTAGAACTTCTTCTGTGAGGTTATGCGAGTGGGATTCTTTGTGGAAGTCAAAAGTCCTGATTTCCTCTTTGAAACCATGGGTGCGTTCCAACTGCTGACTGTGGATGGCAGCTTGACGCATAACCACAATGCTAGGTGTTCTGTAAACAGCAACAATGTGCTGCCTTCTTCTTCCAGCTTTGCAATGGACACAGCAGGAATCTCAACCTCCAGTATCCAGTGTCGCAACAGTTACATAAAAAATTCAGAGACCTTTTCTCTAAAGGACCAGGTGGTAAATAAATTAAGATTTGTGAGTCACTTGTGGATTCTGTACATCTTTTTATTTTTTAAAACAACTTTTCAAGTTGTAAAAATGAATAACTCCAAACTCTACACAAACAAGGCAGAATTTTCCTCTGAAAAAATATACAATTTGTTGATCTCTGAATAAAAACTACTGTTAACTAGGGTATATGGCCAGGCTGATAAGTGCATACTGAAAGCTAATCAATTAGTCAGAAAAACCCGAGAAGAACAAATGCATTTGAATTAGAGCATTGGCAAGGAATATTGAAAGCATCATCGTCTGCCAAAGGAACAAACAAGTCTGTCTTGGAGGAAGTAAAGCCAGAGTACTTCTTAGAAACAAGGATAACCAGACATCATCTCATGTACTTGAGTCAGGCTATCAAGAGAGACATCTCCCTGGAAAATGCCATCAGATGTGACAAAGCAGAAGGTCAGTAAAGAAGGGGAGGACCCTCAGTGAGGGGAATTGCCACAGTGATTGCAGCAAGGGTTTGAACATAACAATTGGGATGGTGGCACAATACCAGGCAGTGGTTTGTTCTGCTGGGTTTAGGTTATTATGAGTTACTGTATCTGTTTGAAATTCAATACTGAAAGGTTCTATGAGCAAAAATATGGGATCATGCAGGAAGCATCAAAAATGGAAAGAATACACAGAGTTACCATGGTTAAAAAAAAAGCTAGCTGTCATCCAACTATGTCAAGAGGTAGCATATAAGTAAGGGAGGGTTAATGTCATTGTCATTGAAGGAAGATGTTCAAGCTGCACCGAAAGACCCAGGCAAAACCACACTCCAGAAATTGATGAATCACCAATGGCAAAGTATCAACAAGCTGATGAAGCACTGGGAGCATTCACTCTTCTATGCCCAAAATTCTGGAAGACAGGTACTTGACCAACTGACTGGGAAAGACTCCTAATTATGCCTCAAAGAAAGGTGACCCTACAGAATGCTCAAGTAATAGAACAATATCACGAGGATGGCAGAGGAGCGAGCAGTGTTTGCTTCTGTTATCTGTGAAGTCACTATGAGTCACATGCCTCTCTGGCACCACACCCCTTACGCACCTGACCTTGCTCCGTGCCACTTCTTTTTGTTTTCCTGAAGGCAGAGGCACATGAAAGAACAACATTTTGATAATGTAGAAGAGAGGAAGAGACAAAATGAGGGCGGTGCTGTCATCCATTTATCCAGATGAGTTTGACAAATGTTTCCAATAATGGAATAGCAGATTTGATAAATATGTGAAGTGCAATGAAAACTACTTTGAAGGGAATAGTTTTAGTAAATAGTAAAACATTTTGTCAAAGAGAATTAAATACATAGCTTGGGGAAAACATTGATTTGGGGAGGGGGGGTGGGGGCAAGATATGAAGAAGAATGAGGTACCAGAATTGGATGAAGAGGCAGTGACCATCTCCAATATGAAAATGACACTACCTTGATTGCTGACAGTGAGGAGGATTTGCAGAACTTGTTGATGGGGATTGATGATTGCAGCTGTCAATACTGATTACAACTCAATGTACAGAAAACCACTGTCCTCGCAGACAGGACCAGTAGGTGACACCATGATAAATGAGTAGCCAAGGATTTTTTTTTTGTCTGACTTGGTTCTACATCAACTCCCATGGATGCATTAGCCAAGAGATCGAATGAAGAGCTCCACTGGGTCAATCTGCTGCCCAAGATCTCTTTAAAGTGTTGAAGGGCAAGGGTGCTATTTTGTCACCTCGGTTCTTCCTGATCCAAGCCATGGTATTTTCAGTGGCCTCCTCTGCATGCGAAAGTCAGAAGCTGAATGAGGAAGACCAAAGAAGAATCGATCCATTTGAATTATGCTGCTGCCGAAGAATGCTGAAAGGACCAGGAACGTCCAAAAGTACAAACAAATGTATCTTGGAAGAAGTGTACCCAGAATGCACCTTGGAAGTGAGGCATACTTTGGACATATTATTACCATTAGAATCTAGTCCCTGGACAAGGACATCATACTTGATAAAGTAAGAGGGCAGAAAAGTTAAAAAACAAACAAACACAAAAACAACCTAGGGGCCATGCTACCTGCTCCACAGGGATGCTATGCGTTGTCTTGACTCAAAGGTAGTGAGGTTGGTTTTTTGTCTGTTTTCGAGGAGTTACTCAAATAAACCTGGAGCTCTGTGGCCATCATGCTGGATATTTTGTTTATTTGTTTGTTTTTGAGGAGGTACTCAAATAGCCCTGGAGCTCTATGGCCTTTTATCATGCTGGATATTTGGGAAGAAGAAGCCTCCTCTGTCCTTCTGCACACAATGTCCTCTTGGACGCCCCACGTACCTTCTCCTTCCCCATGAATCCTTTTTCCTAATCCCACTGCAGCTCCACGACCTTCTCGGCATCACTGTCTTTTCCTCACGCTGCCTTCTTCGTTGCCAGTCCTCCTGCTGCTGCTGCTGCTACTGCTTTTGATTCCTTTCCTCCCTGACCTCCACTGCAGCTGCTCGTTGCCATGGCAGCGTGTGCTTCCCCGACTGGAGGCCAGGTGACCAGCCACTCCCCACCGCAGACTGCAGTGCAGCTGCAGAGATGCACCACAGACAGACACAAGCACTGCCTGCCCCGCTCCCGGGCTGGGTTTCAGAATTTGGGATACTGGCTGCACCCACAGGCCCTCTCCTTTTACTTCCGGACAACGCACAGAGAGGAACGAGCATCGAGTAAAGAGTGGGATAGAGCAAGATTGCTTTTGCCTCGATCCAGAGGTGAGGGTGGCTGAAAACCCAAAGTCATTTGCCTTCATTGACGCCAGTAAACCTCAGTGCACCCACCCTGACCGACCCACTGCCCTCAAGTGGAATCCAACTCAGGGAGACCCTATGGGACAGAGGAGATATCCCAAACTAGACATCTTCACAGGAGTAAAAAGCCTCATCTCTCTCCTGCAGAGTGGTTGGTGCTGACCTTGTGCTTACCAGCCCAGGGCACTACTGCACCCGGGCTCCTAACTCTGACCAAGGTCACTGTGATCAGAACTGCCTGCCATGGCTGCCCCTTCCCACAGGCATGCGGTGCTTACATTATTCAAAAGAAAAAAAAACTTTTTCCCTGCCTCACTGACTACCATCAACATAAGAAAAGGTCATCAGTCAAACAGGGAGAATCCTCAGATGGAAGCTTCCAGAAGTGGACAAAAACAATTTTTTGTAACTATGAGGAGTCTTCATAAAGGTATGGGAAATGGAAGGGGGGAAATCGTGGGCTTTTTCCCATGAAGTGTGTGAAGTCTCCTCATGTAATGTCTGAGTCTCAGTAACCTGGGGACACTTCTGAAGACACACCACACTAAGGGAGTGAAGCTAGGAGATCACGGGATTATGTGAGAGTCACGCTCAGTGTGGCCACCGCCCAAGGATGACTCCTTCTAACTAACGCGCTCCTCACTCCTATGCATGTAAAATTCTCCCCGTATCTTGAAGACTCACGGAGACTTTCAGAATGCTTCCTTCCAAGCTGGCAATTCATTATGGGAATAGAAAGCCCATTCTTTCTCTCCTGAAGAGGCTGGTGGTTTCAAACGACTGACCTTGACGTTAGCAGTCCAGGGTATATCCTCTAGTTCACCAGAGGCCCTTTGGTAATCCTTGGGTGGTGCAAATTGTTCACGTGCATGCCTCCTCTCTGGAGGTGAGAGGTTGGAAGCCCCCTAGAGTCATCGACTTCCATAAAAACCCAGCCACTGAAAACCCTCTGCGTGTCTGCATGATGAATCTGCGGTATATTTTGCCACGTTTTCACACAGCGAAGCATGAAAAGAACCCTGTGAAGCACAGTTCTCCTCTGACCCATGTGGGGGTGCCATCCAGGGGGTCAACTCAGCAGCAACTGGCTCAGAGTTTGCGAGAGTCATCAGAATGACTTTCAATGAAACTCTGGGGTCGCAGGAACATGCCCGCCCCCCCTTATTTTGGAGAGATGCAAAGAGCTTTGTGGGGCTGGAAGCTTTCAGTCATCGAATATGCTTGCAGAAAGGAGGAGGAAAGCATACTTTTGCCCATCTTATGTATGAGGAGCAATGCATACAACATCAGAAAAAGGCCCACCTCAGGATGTTATGCATGGAACCCTCACATCACCTATCACTAAGATCATCGCCAAGAATTGATGTACTCTGGTATTGAGGTCTAAGGAGGCTTTCTGGTGCACTGGCTGAGCACTTTGTTGCTAACTGAAAGGTTGAAAGCTTGAACCCACCAACAATACCATGTGAGAAAGATGAGGTAGTCTTTTTCTGTACAGATGTTCAGTCCAAGAAACCTTAAAAATGAAGTTCTACTCCGTCAGAAGGGTTGCTGTGGTCAGAATCAACTCCAGAGCATTGGACATTTTGCATGTGTGTCTTTTTGGTGCTCCAATTTAGTCATCTTTTGCAGTTCAGTACATTGTGACATCTTTCATCCAGGGAAAAACTGGCTGCAAAGATCAAAGTCTTACACTTCTGCATCTGTTCAAATCCTGCTATCCTACATCTTGTAGTTTGACATAAAATAACCTTAGATATGCCGCAGGATTCTCAGTGATATTTTTTTAAATTAAAATTTTTTTCTTTTTTTTTTTTTGGCATCACTGCCCTCAGGTGGTGGGAGGAGGCCCAGCCTTTGCTCTGTGGAGCTGGAATTGAACTTCCATCCCAGTGGGCCGCAGTCCCGCGCACAACCACTACGCCACTAGGGCTCAGCCTTAAATTAAAATTTTAAAGCAATATTCATATCTAATTATAGTGCTTGTGCTAAATAAACAGTAGATGATGCTGTTGTAACTCGCACAAAAGTATTTAAGATATATACAAAAGCAATGCCTCTTTGGAGCACCTTAGTTACCTCAGGGTAACTAAGAAGGAGATGGTCGGCAAAAGCATTAAGTTCACGTGGAACCAAATTTCAGACAAACCACCAGGGGGGGCCCTAGTTATTTGAGTGATAAGTACCTTAGTCTTGGCAATGAAGAAATGGGATTAGCAAAGGCTGTAACCTCCCAGTCTCTATGCAGTGGGAAGAGCCCAGTTAGCCCTGATTCTAGGCAGGGAAAGGGATTGTCTATTTGAAATATAGATTTGCATTTCTCCCAAGACATGAGCTGGGTCTTTGCTCCTTACCTTTCCTGCCCCAGGAAGCCCAAGGCTCCTGATTTCCTTTCCTCTTGCCAGGAGATAGGCTGACATCCAGCATTCATTGCCCCTGTCTAACAGCCCAGTCTTTCTCCACAAGCTGTTTAACTGCACTCTTGGACAACTCAAGTGGAATACAGTGAGAAAGACTAGTGTGTGTGTGTGTGTGTGTGTGTGTGTGTGTGTGTGTGTATGCACTGTCCACTCACACACATGCCTGTGCATGCGAAGGTGTGTGTGTGCTTGTTTATGTGCACGTCTGTGTGCACTGAAACACATTGCAAAGACAATGTAGTAGGCTAAATCAGAATGGCCAGACGTTAACTTTTGGTGGTCAAATTATGAAAGATGTTTCACATTCTTTATTGTACTTATCTGCAATTTCAAATTCAAGATGAATTACTTTGGAATAGGGAGGAAAAGAGTTAAAAAAAGTTTATTACAATAGTGACATTCTTAGCCAATATCTTATATTAGTGAATAATTAATAAATATGAAAAATAGTACACATTTTTATCTATGGCATTTCCCTTCTGCACGCTCTCAGGCAATATCTTTGTTTCCTGGGACCAAGGGCAAGAAAGACCCTCCTGGTTCTCCCTTCAGTCTACACTGAGGCGTCCAAACAAAGGGGTTATAAAAAGAGTAGGACTCTTTTCATCTCAGCAGATTATCCATCCCACATGTCTTGCTTTAAGTCTTGGCTAGGAGAACCTTGCACTCAGGCCTATTTGAAGAGCAGTATCTTCAATGTAGGAGACAGAGCACTGCCTGTGATTTTCACAGGATATAGAACTATGGAGAACACTCATCAAAGTGCCCCCCTGGGGAGGGCAATGTCTGGTTCAGCGTGCAACCACCAGAGCCTCACAGTGGGCTCCCGGGCTCCGGGGCTGGACGCCAGCCCGGCCAGACGTACCTGCCTCGTCCGCCGTGATGGTGAGCTCGTTGCTGGGCTCGCTCTTGCCGATCCGGTTCTTGGCATACATGCGGATGCTGTAGGTGGAGGAAGGGTGGATATCAATGATGGTGGCCGAGTTCAGCTGAGGGGAAACATCTTTGGTTCTCTGAGCGGAATCCCAGGAGTCTTTGGGGTTTTGTTTTGTTTTTTCAAAAAAGAAGAGATAGAGACGTGAGTTTTTTTCCTCTGCCTTTGAAAGTTTGCAAATAGGAATTAAACACAAAAATAGAAAGGAGAGAAAGAGAAATGACAACTCAAAATGAAATCTTTATGCAATATTCCCAGTGTGTTTGGCAGAGCAGGGGACGTCGGAGGGACCCGACATCACACACTCCTTACCAAGGACTGCAACCGAAGCCCTCTAAGAAAACGCACAGCAGCGGGCTTGAGCGCTCATGGAGAAGACATAGTTAGTGAAGTTCAGGCCAGTAGGGTGGAAAACAGCTATTACTAGGCATGCTCTCTCCACAATTTTAAGTATTATGGTTTGATTATCTGCACTCTTAAAAAAAAAGCACTGCTGTTTTAAACAGTATTGGAAAATCAATGTAACTTCTCGGCACAGGCGGATCCTTTCTTTCACTGATGCAGAGTTATCAAAATTAAAAAAAAATTCCTGGACAAACTAATAGCAGTCTCTTGGCGCAATCCCAGCAACCAAACACACTTGTCAGTTTTTACTTTCAAAATCATATGGGCTTGCACCCTGGGTGGCAGGGTTGGAGTTCCAACCCCAGCTAATTTTTATAGCAGCACAGACCTACATGGAACAGCACCCATCTCATCAGTGCCAATCTGTACCTGGTGATTTTAGGGCTGCATCCAAAGATTTGGATGTTTCCAGGTACTTGTTGATTGACGGTCTATAAGGTGGGAAAACTCCTTGCAGTGAACAACTTGACTTTGGGTCCCACCTGTGACCAATCAGTAGGGGCTGACCAGACAAGAAGGGACCACTTGAAGACCCAATGCTGACTAAACCACAGGATATGTCATCTCTCATGGTCACAGTCTGCAGCCAAGAAAGGGTTTGGATGATGGGAGCACTGGGAAGCTTCCTGAATGGTGAAAGGGAGTATCTGCTCTCAAGCAGGTAAGTGTGCCCACAGCAATGGAGAAGCTCCCTCCCAGACCTCATCCAGTGCCTTTTTCCTGTGAGGTTTAAGGTAGGCCTTTGCCTAACATCTGAGTTGTTCTAATAGATGGTTGAACCTATGAAACAAAGAAGGGACTCACATGTGCTGGACTAGCCTGGAAGGCACAGGGGTAAGAGCAAAGCTAGTTCTGGGAGGTGAGGTCTAGACTGGCCAGAGAAGAGAAGGTGAGATTTGTTTGGTACACAGCTTGCCTATGGAGAGGGGTTTGTGATCCTTGACTTCAGAGGTGGATGCTCTCAGCCTCCCAAGACTGATTTGATAAAGGAATATGGTCAAGAGATAGCATTAGTTCCGGGAGAACAAAAAGCCCCCTGAGAGAGTGGGCAGAGGCAATGTGTAAGGCATTGCACACTCCCGAGGTGCTCTTCCAGGAAGCTCGTCAGACTTGTGCTTCTATGGTATTCTATATTCCCTCTTGGGGTTTTCTAAGCCCCAACAGGGCAGGACCACACTTACCATATTTAATACTGTATTCCCAGTGTGAGCACTGTGCTTGGCCCGGGGTAGAAAACAAAAGCACATGCTTCATACATAGATGCATAAATGGATAGTTTCCAGGTCTCAGAGACCTTGGGATAATCCAATCTTCCTTTCTGTCCCACTCTCACACCCCAGATGAGTATATAAATATGGAAGCAATCAGCAATGCAAAAGATTTTCAGGATTTAAAGGAAAAACATCTCACTTAGGGACTCCCTTTAAATGCTCTAACTTATCATTGGAAATTATGCAGAACAGAAATAAAAAGCTTGATTTAGGTGAGAAAGTCTCCTACAGGTAGAAGAACAGGACATTGGGTGGGGGGGAGATCAGAAGACAACGATCACTAAGTCAGAAGAGGGGACAAAGAAAGGGAGGTCATTTTGTGCCAAAAGAGCACACATAACTATGAGCTTTGTCCCACAAAAACCAACTCAGACCTACTAGAGAGGAGCTCTAGGAGAGGAGAAACCCCAGGCACAGCAAGATTCAGCCATACTTAGTGGTCACAAGAGAAGGAACCCTCTTGTGGTGAATGATAACTCTGCTAGGGTAGGATGGAAGTTTCTAGACGTGTCAGGGCCAATGAAGATGTATTTGCTTTGCTAGAAGATGTGTCTTAGGGTGGCTGAGGCATTAAAAGGGCCTTTTCGTGTCCACAGGCTGACTCCCTCAGGAGAAAGACAGGCTTCGTACACTAGTAAAGGTTTGCACTCTCTGCCAGTTCTTATCCTGTAGAGTAACTATGAGGCTGAAGCAATTCAATCACAGTGAGTGAGGGAGTGGCTGCTGCCACCTCCTGCCAACTCACAGTGGGTATGAGGAGCCTATGTGGGAGGACTGAGGCAGAGACACTTGGGCAGGAATTCCAAGGTTCTTAGAGAATGGCCCGTTTTCACTATTTCTTTTATGTAATGGCTGCACTCTGAAGGGCAGGGTTGTATCAGTGGTTTGGCTTTCTAGCTGATGGTTTAAAATGCCATTGGCTCGGGTTTTCATTATAGGTCATGAGGAGAAGAGAGGACAGTTCAACCTAGTGAAACC